>JAOEHY010026468.1:8163-29842 GCA_025447955.1 Psilopsiagon aurifrons | reverse complement strand
CAAACTGTCTTCCCCAGCAAATTCTTTATGTGCACCACAGGAACTTTGTCCCCCTCCACAGTATGTAAAAATTCTGATTGGGCTGGGCCAGCCCTGTTGGCAGATCCTCTGGTGTTGACCAACCAGGTGGCCTTTGGTAAATGTGTATCCTAATGTTTGAAAGTCCCACCACCCATTGCTCTCGGTGTAGTTTTTAACAGCCCATTGTGCTGTTTGATTTTCCCAGAGGCTGGTGTATAGTAGTGGATGTGATAAACTCACTCAATGCCATGCTCTTTGGCCCAAATGTCTTTAAGGCTGTTCCGGAAACGAGTTCCATTGTCTGACTCAATTCTCTCTGGAGTGCCATGTTGCCATAATATCTGTTTTTCAAGGCCCAAGATAGTGTTCCGGGCAGTGGCGTGGGGCACAGCGTATGTTTCCAGCCATCCAGTGGTTGATTCCACCTTGGTAAGCACACGGCACTTGCCTTGGTGGGTTGGTGGGAAAAGTGCTACAATCAATCTGCCAGGCCTCTCCATATTTGTACTTCATCCATTGCCCTCCATACCAAAGAGGCTTTAACCATTTAGCTTGCTTAATTGCAGCACATGTTTCACACTCATGAATAACCTGGGCAATAGTGTCCATTGTTAAGTCCACCCCTCTATCATGAGCCCATCTGTATGTTGCATCTCTTCCCTGATGGCCTGAAGTGTCATGGGCCCACTGGGCCAAAAATAATTCACCCTTACGTTGCCAATCTAATTCACCCTTACGTTGCCAATCTAAGTCCATCTGAGCCACTTCAAAATTGGCAGCTTTATTCACTTGTTGGTTGTTCTGGTGTTCCTCAGTGGCTCAACTCTTGGTATATGAGCATCTACTTGATGTGCATTCACTACCAGATTCTGCAGCCAGGCAGCAATATTTTGACGCAGTGCAGCAGTCCTGATGGGTTTACCTCCTCGTTGCCAGTTTCTCTGCTTCCATTGCTGCAACCACCTCCAGGGGGCATTTACCACCATCCTTGAGTCAGTATAAAGTACTGTCCACTTTTCTCATTCAGCAATGTCCAAGGCCAGCTGGATGGCTTTCACCTCTGCAAACTGACTCGATTCACCCTCTGCTTCAGCAGTTTCTGTAACTTCTCATTGAGGACTCCATGCAGCTGCCTTCCATCTACGATGCTTTCCCACAATACTGCAGGACCCATCAATAAACAAGCCATATTGCTTTTCACTTTCTGACAGTTTATTATATGGTGGGGCCTCTTTGGCACGCATCACCTCCTCCTCTGGTGACATTCCAAAACTTTTGCCCTCTGGCCAGTCCATGATGAATTCTAGAATTCCCGGACAACTGGGATTTCCTATTCGAGCTCGTTGTGTAATTAGTGCAGCCCACTTACTCCATGTAGCGTCAGTTGCATAATGTGTAGAGGAGACCCTGCCTTTGAACATCCAGCCCAGCACAGGCAACCGGGGTGCCAGGAGGAGCTGTGCTTCAGTGCCAATCCCTTCTGAAGCAGCTTGAAACCCTTTATAGGCTGCCAGTATCTCTTTTTCAGCTGAGGAATACCTGGCCTCAGATCCTCTGTATCCCTGACTCCAGAAGCCGAGAGGTCAACCTCGAATCTACACTGGAGTTTTCTGCCAGAGGCTCCAGGTAGGACCATTCTCCCCGGCTGCGGTGTACAGTTTTTACATCTGGCCCAGTCTGAACTGGTCCAAGGGCTACTGCATTAACTGTCTCTCGTTTGATTTGCCCAAAGGTTTGCTGTTGCTCAGAGCCCCATTTAAAATCATTCTTTTTCGGGGTCACATGATAGAGAGGGCTTACAATCAAACTGCAATTCGGGATGTGCATCTCCCAGAACCCCACAACACCCAAAAAACCTTGTGTTTCTTTCTTATTAGTTGGTGGAGACATTGCTGTTATCTTTTGATCACATCTGTGGGGATCTGTCGAAGTCCATCTTGTAATTTTATTCCCAAAAATTGAATCTCCTGTGCAGGTCCCTTGACCTTACTCCGTTTAATGGCAAAACTGGCTTTCAGCAGGATTTGGATTATTTTCCTCCCTTTCTTGAAGACTTCTTCCGCTGTATCGCCCCACACAATAATGTCATCAATGTATTGCAGATGTTCTGCAGCTTGCCCCTGTTCCAGTGCAGTCTGTATCAGTCCACGGCTGATGGTAGGGCTGTGTTTCCACACTTGGGGCAGTCAGTTCCAAGTGTACTGGACGCCTTTCCAGTAAAAGTGAACTGTGGCCTGCACCCTGCTGCCAAAGAAATTGAGAAAAACACATTGGCAGCACCAATTGTGGCATACCACTTGGCTGCCTTTGGCTCCAGTTCATACTGAAGTTCTAGCTTTTCTGGTATGGCAGTGTGACTTCATTCAGGCCACAACAGTCTACCATTAGTCTCCACTCTCCATTAGACTTTTGCACTGGCAATATGGGGCTATTAAAAGATGAACAGACCCTACTGATCACTTCTTGACTCTCCAGTCTATGGATCAGCTTGTGGATGGGAATCAGAGAGTCTCAGTTGATCAGATATTGCCGCTGGTGCACTGTTGTGGTTGTGATTGGCACTTGTTGCTCTTTGACTTTCAGCAATCCCACAACAGAAAGTTCCTCTGCGAGACCAGGCAAGGTGGACAGCTGCTCAATTTCCTCTGTCTCCAAAGCAGCAATACCAAAAGCCCATTGGTACCCTTTTGGGTCTTTGAAGTACCCTCTCCTGAGCTAATCCATGCAAGGATGCACGGAGCCTCTGGACCAGTCACAATGGGTTGTTTTTGCCATTCCCTTCCAGTCAGGCTGATTTCAGCCTCCAGTACAGTCAACCCTTGGGATCCTCCTGTCACTCCAGAAGTAGAAATGGGTTCCACCCCTTGACAGCTTGATGACATCTGGGTACACTGTGCACTTGTATCTACTAGAGCCTTATACTGCTGTGGGACTGATGTACCAGGCCATCTGATCCACACAGTCCAGTAAATCCTTTTGTCTCCTACCTCCACCTGGGTGTAGGCAGGGTCCCTCTAATAGTCATCACAATGCTGGACAATTAAGTCTTGTAGAAAGGGATTATTCTTCTTTATCATAGGAGCTGGAGTAAAATCAGCTCTTCCGCTCCATCTGGAAACCTGCTCACCAGAGACTGAAGTTGCAGCTTTCATGGGATGATCATCCTTGACCTTTGTTCTCCTCTTCAATTCATTCATCTGTTCCTCCAGAGATGAGTTAGGTTTTCCATCACACTTTATGTCTTCTCCATGATCCTGCAGGTAAAACCGTAGGGTGCCCCAAGGCATATACCTTCTTTTATCTTCTCTCTCAAACAGTAGGACACCTTTTGCTAATAGCTGAGATGTGAGTTGGTGCACTTGAGGAGCTGGATAGATCAGATAGATCGTCTCTGCATTGTTTGAAGTCCTGGGACAGTTTTTCCACAGTTGAAATGATGAAAGGGGTAAGATTGTCTTTGGACTCTTGGAGTTCATGAATTATTTCATTCACTGCTAGTGGTACTATGTCATTCCAGGTTACTGTTGCCAATGAATGGGCATACAATGATGGTGCATTCCGTGTAAATTTTGCCACATGGGTCATGTACATTCGACTTCATCTGGATCTATGGGTACAACCCTAGCATTCGGTTTGATGTAATACATCATCTCTACAATGGCTGAGTCCCTCAGGGACTGGATGCCTTTCTCTAGAGTAGTCTACTTGGCTGAAAGACTCATAACATTGTTCTTGCATGGAAACCGTTCTTTCACAGCTGCCAAGAGCCACTTCCAATGGCTGAGAGACTTTTTCTCTCTTCCAATTGCTTTGTCAATTCCCTCTTCTCTAGCAAGTGAACCAAGCTGCTTGGCTTCCTTACCATCTAGTTTGTGACTGTTGGCACCATTGTCCCAGCATCAGAGCAACCAGGTGATGATGTGCTCCCCTGGTTGACAGGTAAAATCTTTTTGCATTTTCCATAGCTCGGTTGAGGTCCGAGATCGAGACATCACCCCTTCTTCCTCCTCTTCTTCTGATTCACATACTAATAACTCCTGGTCAGATGCTGTACTGGATTGTGAGTACCTTGTTTCTTCATCTTGCTTCATCTTTCTTGCCTCTTTCTGGCTTTTCTCTTTGCATACAGGGCAACTGATATTGGCATGAATTGGTCCTCTGGTGTAGCTGCTGCACTTGAAGTTGGATTAGCTGTGCCGCCTGATGTGGCTGAAGTTTGAGTAGCTACTGTACTTGTTGCTGGAGCTAGTGTAGCTGCTGTGCTTGGAGCTGGAGTAGCTGCACTGTCTGTTGTTTTGCCATCAGATCCAGGGGCATTTTTTTCCTTTTGAAGGTTCTGGATAGTGTTGAATGGGGCTCTGTAAGCATAGGCCAGGCCCGAGCACATTGACATGATTTGTCCATCTCTGGTATGACCAGAATTACAACACACCTCATTTAAGTGTTTTACTAATTTTTCCAGATTTTGCACTTGTTCAGTGGTGAAGTTCCAAAGCACTGGAGGGTCACACTGGCCCACTGGCCTAGATACTTGCCCATACTATTCCACACACCCAGGCACTCATGACTGTCCAGCCTCGGGGAAAATCTCTTGGTCCTCCTATATCTTCAACCAACTCCCAGGCAAGGCCCAAACTTGACTCTGTTTAACTCTTGAGATCAGACAAATTGCTCTTGGGTAAAACACACTCTGTATGTACGCCAACATGGTGATCCCCATCACAATCAGCAGGCAGGTCTCAAATGTACCTAAAGGCCATTCAAAACCCTCAGAACTCTCAAATGATGTTGTAAACAGTCTGGGGAGAGGGCTGGGAGCATAAGGGGATGTCTCTTTCACAGGTTGACCACTCGAGAAGGGGAAAAGGATGTGTAATTGCTAAACACTTCTATTATATAACTCCTTAAGTATAGAGATGGTGACTACACTGGGAACGCAAGCCAGATCAGCTCCATGATCAATGATTCTATTGTATTAAATGTCATAGAATCATAAAATAGTTAGGTTTTTTAGAATCATAAAATAGTTAGGGTTTATTCTAGTCTAATAGTTAGACTAGAACCATCTAGTTCCAACCCCCCTGCCATAGGCAGGGTCACCTCTCACTAAACCATGCCAACCTGGCTTTGGACACCACCAGGGATGGAGTTTACCAGCAGAAAGTTTACATTAAGACCAATTACATCAAGCAACTTTCATATGTTATAAAAGTCTATGTGATAGTTCTAGATGCAGTCTGTCTGTGGGATACAGTGTCTTTCTGAGATCTCTGTGACTATAAAGAGAAGTGTTTGAGTGTATAGACTGATGACATGACATACAAGAATTGGGCACCAGAGTGCCAATATAAGTTTATTGACTGACTGATATTAATTGTCAGGAAACACAGGAAAGCAGAAAGCACATTTCAGTATTTCCACTCTTAGGTAAGACAGGCTTAAGCTCTGTATCAGAATTTGAGGGAATAAAAGTTAATTACAGAATTAAATGTTTCCTGCAGCATAAATCCCATCATAAAGAAGAAAATATATAAGCAAGACTTTGTTCAAGTGTGACACCACACCTGCAGCAGCAACTTTGCTTCATATTTAAAAGAAATTCTGTGGATGATTTCTTGTTAGAGAATGGACATACGCCTGCTCCGAATGAAAGCAACTATGAGCAGTTGGCCATGTAACAGAAGTAACTCCTGGTTACCCCTGTGCAGCGAACCGTGGAAAAGAAGTAACTCCTGGATGGCTAATGAAATAAGAATGCAGGCCTGGAAAATAAGAAGGAGCTAAGATAAGGAGGTTGCTAAATTGGACTGTAAATCTTGCCTGCTTACAAAAAACACAATTTAGGTTCTCACAAAACATGATAACCAATAGTATGCCTGTTGCTAAGTGTATGTAACCAATCATAGAAAGACATGTAATGTTAGAGCTGTAAGCCTAAAGGATACAAAAAGTAGCTTTGCAAGTAATAAACGGCTTTGGTCTAATCATATTGATTTCTGACTGAGTCCTTGTCGGCAATATTCTGTGCCAGTAACTGTCTTGTAACAAAAAGCTCAGATTTTCTGATCCTTCTTTTCTTATATGAGTCTTTAGACACAACAAAACCACTTACACAAAGTAAATGTTATTGATGAAGGGAGGAAGAGGAAAAGCAAGCTGCTGAATGGCCTGAGCCTCAACATCCTGGTTTATGAGGAGGAGTGAATTGGCTCTGTCTTTAACTAGAGCTCATAACTGTTGTTCATATATAATAAAGAGCAAGCAAGTTCACCTCCTATACTGATAACCTCAGAAGCAGTCTAGCATGAATACACGAATCCATTTAGAAATACATTTAAATTTGGTGCTAGCTATAAATACACAGTTAATTTTTATCTGAGTTCAAATATCACTGTGAGATTGTGTAGTTGTTGATATGGTTATACCATTAGAAGTCTCCACAAAAACATATTGCTAGCCCACCACCCAACCCCACATTCAATGAAAATCAATACTAAATGCAAGTGTTAGTTTTCAGTAGATTGTATTAGCATTACTGTTGACCTGTCATTGATCTAAGAGTGTCATATTGAAACAGGGTTGATATGAAATAAATTCATATAACTTTCATTTTCTTTATGAAGCACACTGGGTAATCAGACCTGGAGTTGAAATGATCTGTGTATTTTTTGAGTAGGTACAAAAAAGATAATGGTAGCATTTCTTTCTTAACTGTATCAGGGTACCCTAATTTAAAAGGCACTACATAAAGCTTTTAACAAGTTTATTTAACCATTGATATATGGAAAAATTTCACTAAGCTCACTGGGTAACAAGAGCTAACAAAAGCAACTGTTTGTATAAACCATGGATTTTGCTATAACAATGTCATCTTTTTCCAGATTATTTTAGAATGAAAGTTGCTTATGATATTCTACTATTAAAAAAAGTAATAATGAATCCCAGTAATGATGGCATGTCTAAGAACATCACCCTACAGCAACTTCTGAGATTCAAATACCCCTAAAACTCTATGTATGTGTGACACATAAATATGTGTGATCATGAATTTGAGGGTTAGTGATTTCAAAAAATAAATGCACTTAACAGTCCTCGGTCTATAATCCCCTTATCTGTACTGTGAATATTTGAATATAATACAGATTAAACTTAGTTATTAGAAAATCCTTCACAAAACAAAGGATAAGTATGCAATTATATGTAAACTAAGAAAAACATATAACAGATCTGCAGCACTTGAGAGCACTTCCAAATAATATAAAACACAAAAAAATAA
Organism: Psilopsiagon aurifrons; assembly: GCA_025447955.1. Classification (NCBI taxonomy): domain Eukaryota; kingdom Metazoa; phylum Chordata; class Aves; order Psittaciformes; family Psittacidae; genus Psilopsiagon; species Psilopsiagon aurifrons. The sequence goes on along the minus strand of JAOEHY010026468.1, from coordinate 22,545 downwards.
CTCTAAGTGTCTAAGTCATTACCATAAAGTACAATGAAAAAAAAACCTTATCCCAAGACCCCCAGCCGATAAACACTAACACAGAAAATGCTGGCAATAAGTAAGATATGACATGCTGAAACTGTGAGATCAAGAGCCACAACTTTGAGAGCCAATAAATCAGCATTGTGATGAGCGACTATTAATCCAAAACAATGAATGCTTATCACAGATATGATTAGACACTGGTCAGATCTGTCGCTATCTCAACCCTTCAAGACCCACCTTGTGAGCCAAAAAGAACTGTCATGGTTCTGAGTCGACAACTCTGCCACTCAGCCCTTGCTCACTTCACCCCTTTACTCCCCACCACTCCTGGAGGGATGGGGAGGAGAATCGAAAGAATGTAACTGCCACAGGTTGAGGCAAGAACAGCCCAGTAACTAAGGTATAACAGAAACCACTACTGCAACCACCAATAATAATAATGATAAGGGAAAATAAAAAGGGAAGAGAATACAACTACTTACCACCCACTAACCGATACCCAACCCAACTGAGCAGTGATCTAGCCCTTCTGGGTCCCTGCCCCCAGGTTATACATCCTGGGCATGATGTGCTGTGGTATGGAATACCTCTTTGGTTAGTTTGGGTCAGGTGCCCTGTCTCTGCTTCCCCCCCAGCTTCCCCTCCTCTCTGGCAGAGCATGAGACTCAGAAAGTCCTTGGTCAGTTTAAACATTACTGAGCAGCAGCTAAAAACATCAGTGTTATCAGTGCTGTTCCCAGGTCGAAAACCAAAACCACAGCACTGCACCAGCTATTAAGAAGGAGAAAAATGACTGCTACTGCTGAATCCAGGACACTATACAAGCCCATCTTAGCAATGCAGTAACTTTTTAGAGTTCAGCTCTACCACAGACTCATGAAATGACTGAGGCAAGGAGGCACCTCTGCGGACTATCCAGTCCAGACCCTTACTTATGGCAGCATCAGCTAGTGCAGGTTGCCTAGAGCTGTGGACGTTCAAGTATGAATATGCCCAAAGACAGAGATTCCAAACGTTTGGGTTTTTTTTTCCTTCCAAATACTTTTGAGAGTGAGAAATTCCTGATTCCTGAGAAGGGCAAGGCGGGTCTGAAATAAAGTTTACCTGTTGGTAAACTCAGTTGGGGAAAAAGAACCAAAAGATAAATACACCGTGCATGAAGAGTACTATGAGGTCTCAATATCCTCTTATGTTAAGAAAGCATAATCATAACTTGTTGGCATTAAAATTTAATTTACACTGAACAAGCTTGACTAAAGAATGTTATTCTCATATTAAAAATCAGGAGAAGTATACTTCCTATTTTCCAGCCTGGATATCTTAGGAAGCTGGCTGTCAAATGACTTGACAGATAGCAAAGAACTTGAAGAGATACCATTACCTGAGATCACATTTAAAAGGGGAAAAATGCTGTAATTAGAGCACATCTTCAACTAAGTGTAACATATGAAACAAAAGGTCAAACCAAGGTGTTCTCTCAGTGAAGCAATTCTTAGTACTACAAAAAAGAAGTCACTTTTAGTGCAACTTCCAGACTACTGATTGTAAAAGCTAAAGCCTGTTAGAGACAAATTGGTTCACTTTAAAGAAAATATGTAGTGAGGTACATTTAGATATTTCTTTAAAACTACTTTCTTCTCTCATTTCTCCTTTTGTACTTCCTTAGCACAAATAAAGTACCAGGAGAAGCTGAAGAAAGGGAAATAAGTAAAAATGACGGACAAAGAAGAGATCAGCTGCTTAGGTGATTCAAAGTCTATACAGCAATTGTTACTTTCTGGACCAGCTACAATGAACTACATAAAACCTGAATTTCTCATGTTCATCAGAGGAAAGAAACTGATCCTTACATCCTAAAGACATGTCTAAATGACAGTAGAATGTCATTTATGCCCCCCAAGCCTGTGGCCAAACGCAGAGCATTTTGGCAAGAATGCACTGTGCTCCCAGAAAGACCAAGGGTGAACCACTCCGGAAATGGTGAGTGAGGGTGAATACTGCAGCAAAGAGTTTTCAGTCATAAACGATTTTCTTGATAATCTGGAATATTTTTAACAATTGCTATTATTGTGGTTTGATATTTTTGATTAATTTTTCATAATGTGAACAAGAAGAATCTATAGGAAGGAATCATGGTTGATGGAACAATAATTGCATTTGAGTTACACATTAGAAAACAGCAAATCATATCTTCTTTTTTTCCAGTTGATTATGAAATAAAATAATGCCAAATAGAAATGGAATGTGCTAGAAGACAATGGTGGTGTTGAAGACAAAAGAAATTCCAATAAAATCTCAAAAAGTGTGAACTTGCACACTTTAATTCTTCCACAATATGCTATTTTGGAATGATGAAAAGACAGATAATTGTCAGATTTCTTAGGTGTTGCTCTCCTGTGAACAGTATTTGCTATTGGTCCTCACTAGAGACAAGACATGGAGCCAAAGTAATATTTTCAGAAAAACTGATCTTACTCATCTGCAAAATTGTTTTTTCACTTACTGTTGTAGTTTATTTCTTAGTTTAGTTTAGTGCTAGACACCTTCCAGCATTATGTGCAAAAACTGCATGCGATAAAAGTGCATGAAAAATACTAATGGGAAAGTCCATGTCTGGTAAAGCCATCGACTCCTTTTTTAAAGAAGATGGTGGTGTGACAGATTGAATAGCTTATGTTTAATTGTTCATTTTGCTCTGATATCTTTTGAAGAACACTTATTTTAATACTTGATTGATGAACTCATTGAAAAGTAATAATATGTAGTACCTTTAGATTACATGCAGACAACTTAGGCTTAAATTGTGTAAATAAATGCATATCTTGATAAAGGTAGCTCTCACATTAATGATCTATAGTTCAATTGTAATGTACAGCTACTCACAATGTTAGTAAAAGCATTTGACAGAATTAACTCAGTTTTCATGAGCACCATCAACTCTGCTACCTGACTAGAAGACCTAAACCAATAATTTTTTTATAATTTACTCTTTCATTTAAAACCCAAGATACTAGTAACAAATGAGTACAGCCTAAGTATATATACTTATATATGAAGCTACTCAAATAGAAGCATCTTGGACTCTAACAGCTTTTCCCTTAGTGTAAATGAAAAATTCATTCAAGACAGACATTTCACTATACAGAAGAGACAAATGCTATTTTAACAGAGTATAAGAAATACATCCATTGAAGATGTCATATAAGTTGATTCTTGTATACGCATACACATATCCATATACATCTATACACCCACATAAAAAATGGAAATCCATAAGCTATGCTTCTGTTCTTCTTGGAAAATAAGTTTTCACAACCTTATAAGAAAATGCCTTGCAGTAGTTTGCTGTGAATACAGCAATATATGCAAATTACTGCAGAAAGCAATCTTAAATGCCATTGCTACCTCAAAACAGATTTTCCAAAATGAACAGGCAAGTATATCATATCTACCATAGAACCTGATAGTTGGAAAGCAGAAATAGTAAAGACATTTATGTGAATCTGCACAGTGTAGAAAAACAAGAGATGAAATAATAGACGAAATATGTATTGTACTGACACTGTTTAAATATTTCTCTTAAACTGACCAAATCTGCACAGTACAGCTTTTAAGCAGGAACTGCCTAGGCTGTTTCCCAGACCTGGATTTTACAGGTCAGACGTTTCCAACTATTCAGAACTTAGATAAACATTGTTTAAGACACAAGTCATGGAAGCAGAGCCTTTGAAGTGATAAACCAGTAATTCTGTAATCACAAGGATGGTTTGAGGATCGTTAATCTCTTCAATCCAAGATGGGTTTTTACAATTTTACTGTAATCTATGATGACAGTTTATTTATCTCAACAAATGCTTATAAATATATTTCAGATAATCTAATGATACATTTGTGTCTAAACTAACTTAGCCAGTTTAAGCAGGTAGAAATATTTATTGTCAGGCAAGATAAAATAACTGCTTCAGAGTTTGAAAATACTCCAAAACAAAAATCAGCCTGGCTGTAAATTCAGAAGCAGAGATAATTTAAAGGACCATATCACTATCAGCTGTATGCTGGGCTTGCCAACTATATGCTGGGCTGCATCAAAAGAAGTGTGGCCAGCAGGTCAAGTAAGGTGATTCTTCCCCTCAACTCTTCTGAGACCCCACCTGCAGTACTGAGTTCAGCTCTAGGGCCCCCAACTTGAGAAGAATGTGTACCTGTTGGAGTGAGTCCAGAAGGGGGACACAAAGAGTATCAGAGGGCTGGAGCACCTCTCCTATGAAGACAGGCTGGAGAAGATAAGTCTCCAGGAACACCTTATAGCAGCCTTCTAATTCCTAAAGGGGGTCTACAAGAAATCTGGAGAGGGACTTTTTATGAGGGCATGTAGTGACAAGACAAGGGGTAATGGCTTTAAACTGACAGATGATGGATTTAGATTAGATATTAGGGAAAATTTCTTCACTCTGAGGGTGGCGAGACTTTGGAACAGGTTGACCAAAGAATCGTAAAATCATAGAATAATTAGGGTTGGAAAGGGCCTTAAGAACATCAAGTTCCAGCTCCCCCACCGTGGGCAGGGACAACTCACACTAAACCATGTCTCCCAAATCTCTGTCCAACCTGGCCTTGAGCACCTCCAGGGATAAAGCATTCAAAACAAGATGCACATGCCCCATTCCTGGAAGCTTTTAAGGCCAGGTTGGATGAGGCTTTGAGCAAACTGGTCTAGTGGAAGATGTCACTGCCCATGGCAGAGGGTTGGAATTGGATGGTGTTTGAGGTTCCTTCCAACCTAAACCCTTCTATGATTCCATGATTCTTTGATCACTGATGAGTTTTCAAAACCTAAATTACTAGATGTAGCTGGACTCTTTATAATGAACAAAGTTTTCTGAAATGGCGTTCTATTTTTTTCTGAACAGTTATTTTCACTATTTTTGTTATCCTGTATACACTTATAAAGACTTTTTTAAAGTTAATATCAAGACTTAATCAGTAAAAAAAGAGCACTGGGGGATTTCTACATGTTTCTTTGAAAAAAGTTTTTTACCAAAAAAAAGAGACCATGATGCCCTAAGAAATAAACCTATACCTAGTCATCAGTGGTTCCCATAAATTGCTTTGTTATTATAATTAATAAAGAGTAATGCAAAGTTTTGTTTAGCCAAAATTCCTTTTAGCCGTGTACCTTAACAATGAGAAATGTGGCATATCATGGTGGGAGCAAAGCCAATCTCATCTATAAAATTTCACTTTCACCTGCACAAGCCAGTAAATCTCCACAGTGTTGGAAAACTAGCAAAAGAGTTCTTAGAAAAATGTTATTGGGGTTATATATGGTTCTGTGTGTATTTTCACCTCATTCTATTATCCTTCATGCAGAAGAGAAGGCATGCATTTTTTTCTTTATTATAATAGAAGAAAAAAAAAAAAGCTTTTCTAAGAATGACCTCTGGATAATTTACTGGATTTGTTGGGCTTCAGGAAGTCTGTCATTTAACAACTTAACTAAAATGACTGGTACTCCATAGGTAGAGAATGAGAAACCAGATACATAGTCCCAGCTGTTCTTTTTCATTTCAATAACGCTTTGTATAAATATTCATAGTTAATTTAATATTATTAAATGTAAAATTTCAAAAACAATTCTGGCATTATTTTAATGCTTTTCCATCACAGAAAACTTCCACAAAATCTTCTGTTGAGCAGAAGCTTACTTTTTCTTGAAACGAGTTTTGATATGTTATCTATTAAATAAGAAAACTTCTGATGTTTAACTCTCTGTGAAATTCATAATGACTAAGACCTAACATAATGAACAAATATTTATTTATGGGCAAAAATTTCTAAAATAAACAAGCAAACAAGGTGTAGAGGTTACAATAACGACATCAGTTTTACCATATTGTATAAAGCCAACCAGAACAATCTGCTCCATATTGATAAAAGGTGTTGAAAAAATCTTCATTCCTGCTGCAGTTCAAAAATACCAGTTAAGCATGAGCATAACTTGAATGTAAGTACTTTTAATGAAGTAAATGGGGACACTCTCTTAGTGTTCAAACTTGTGCACTACTATTACTGAACCAGAGTCTCATAGAGTTCCTTGAGGAATATTCCTTATTTAAATATCAGGCTACAAATAATTCTACTCATTGGGCACACCATCTATTAAAAAGGCTAAAAAAGAGGTGAAATGCAGCCAGCATGACTAAACAGTATGTGCAAGGATATTGTTAGAAGCAAGAAGTGGTTCTTTAAAAACAATAATTGTGTGTCTGAATGCAGGCAACAGAGATAATAATAAATACCTGAACATGGAAAGTGAAAGCAATAAGGGAGGCTTAAAAAGAGTCTGAGAATCAAATATCAAGATATGTCAAAACTAGCAACAAATGTGCTTTAAAACGTGCTCAGAACAGAATGCCTGCCAGGAAATCTGTCATCAGTGAATAAAAGAAACATTAATTCTTTGCATCACTTTTTACTGAGCTTTCTATACCAGACTCCTCCTTTGTGGAAGAAGCGGAAAACCTGTCTGATACTGCAGAAGACGTGAAAAAACCTGACAGAAAAATATTGCTCAGTCCAAATAGTATTAATCCCAGAGGTCAGCAAGACCTGAGAGGTGGACAGCTGAAGCAAGAATAGTACGCAACCTCTTTTTTAACCTGCCTCTGTAGTTATGATAAATGTTGGAAACACTATCCACTTGTTTAAAGAATTGTTCCTGGATTTCTTCTGAAACTGCAGCCCTGTAACACCATTGTTCAGTGTATATTTGTAGAAACTCTAAGAATAGAAAAGAATTAGTAGATGCTGGCTTAAACATAACCTGTATGAAAGGTTCAACATGACTTTCACAAATGGAACTCCTATTTTATGGGCCTAGTGAAATATATATGCCTCAAGCAGTTCAGCAGCTGTAATTTGGTTTCTGCAGTCTCCTTGAATTCCTGAAAGGCTTTTGACATAGTAACGCCAAATGCTATTATGGAAGTGAAGAATCATGGTAAAGATAGTAAATGATGAGTTTTCACAAAGTCAGGGAAAATCAGAAATCTGTAAGCATCTTGGGACTTAACCTGTATTTGTAAACTACTTTGGAAAAGAATGTGTAACAGGATGAAAGCATTTTACTGATGACATTAATCTCTTGTTTTAAGGACAAAGACTATTCTAGAGAAGGAGAAGGATCTTATCATACTCCCCGGGTAATGAGAATGGCAGAAGAAATTTAGCATAGAACAGTACATATGCAGGTGACAAACAAAACTCCTTGCACGCATAAATGATATGCTCAGTGAATACCTTAGCTGATATTATCATTCAGGTATGTCTTGGGTTTTATGAGGGGTGATTCCTAAGATATGGTTTCTTTTGCTAACTGTTGCCCAGAATTAAGTTGATGCTTTCATGAAACTGATATGGAATAGAGAAGGAACGGGAGAAATTTATTAACATGTTACTAAACAATGCTATGGTTAATTTGCGTTTTAAGCCTACTATGGGCATGATACTATGCTGTAGTATAAAGACCTTAGAAACATGGGTGAATACTGACCGGTATGTTTGGCAGTTTTCATCATGTCCTCCAAAAAGGTAACATCAAGGGCCTTGTCTTACTGATAACTCTCATGAGACCCTTGTTGCTGATTGAAGACTAATATACAGTAGAAGACAATAGTGAACACCTGTATGAGTTATACTAATCTCAGCCAGCAGTACAGGAAATTTTCACACTTTATAAAAATCCGTGGCAGTGCAAACTGGAGCTCCTGGTGGAAGCCAAAAATAATATGATGTTTTTCAACAAACAATACAGAAGAATTTAAACTCTGCAGGACAAAATAGAATAAAAAACCAGACCAATTTAGTTTTCTTTTGTAATGGAAAAAAAAATTATCAACAAATTAAAATTTATTTTCCAGTAAGAAAGGAAACACAGGGATAGTTGCAGTAATAGGGAAGTTTAGATTGGATATGAGGAAGAAATTCTTTACTGTAAGGGTGGTGAGGCACTGGAATGGGTTGTCCAGGGAAGCTGTGAATGCTCCACTTCTGGCAGTGTTCAAGGCCAGGTTGGACATAGCCTTGGGTGATATGGTTTAGTGTGATGTGCCCCTACCCATGGTGGGGGGGTTGAAACTAGATGATCTTAAGGTCCTTTCCAACTATAACTGTTCTATGATTCTAATAGCCATGTTATCTTCTACAGTAAAAGTCCATTTCATATTGAATACTAATAAGATAGTTTGAAGAAAGAACCCAACATTGCTTGCCAACTTCTTGAGGAAAATAGGATTTCCTACTTTTAGATAACACCCTCCACCAAGAACACCCTGTTAGTATAATTGTATCCAGTACATACAAAATTTATGTCACACAATACGTAATGCTTTTAAAAATATCTTTTTAAAAAGACATTTTAGAAAGCACTGGTATTTTTATAAACAGAAACAAAACCATGGGTAAAATTATAGAATAATGGAATGAGAGACACTTGTTCAGCCACCGTATTCACCCCTTGCTAGTGAAAGACTGTTCCTTAAAGGTAATCTAGTACTTTATCAGCCCTTTTGCTAAATACACTTTAGTGTAGCTCTCAACTATTCCCATGAGAGATTTTTCACTGATTTCAGAGATCTGTCAGGAAGATTATCAGTCGGCTATTTAACCTAAATTATCCTCCCCCTAATTTAGTGTCATTACTCTCAGCTACCCATCATAACATGTTTTGAGATGTAATATGAACAAATATATACTTAACAACAAGATAAGCCTCCTATCAGCTTTGCGTAGGGAGACTTATTTTTAGATTGTCTTTAAACTCCAAGGGTTTGTATGATGTCTCAGCTGAGACAGTAAATCTATGTACAAGAAAAAATTGTTAATGTCAAGCTCTCAAGCATAGCTACCGTGTAACAATTGCTACAGAAGGCCCTATTTTGTACCTTTTCCTTTTATGCAGCTGCTTGTCCCTGGATAACAATGTTTATAATCTTTGTGCTAACTCAGATTTTGCTAGAAAACAAACTCTGGGTTGCAATAACATAGTACAAAGAGAATTACCTTCTGGATATTTAGTGAACTCAACCTACAAAAGTTGGTAAAGGAAAAAAGAAAGTCAGAATACTCACTTAGGAAAAAGAACGGCAAATTCTTATTTTCTTTATTGGTGCTCTGTTTCAGTCACCTATGTTTAGAACGCTGAAATCCAGATTTGGTGGTGATTATAGTTTGTAGAGTTGTTGTTTGGTTTTTTTTTTTTTCAAAAAAACAAACAAATCCACAGAGATGTATCATGACAAGAAGGACTCAACTAATTACATTGATAAGTTTCCCTACTAAAATATAGTGCATATCTGTAAATCAATATTGTGTAGCTTGGAGACATACTAATTAATTGAAAGAGATATGAACTAAATCTGCCCTAGATATCATCATCACGAATGCTAGATCAGTACAGATCAGCTTTTTAGTGACCTAAAAATCTGGATGCAATTCAAGTGCTTTCCAGGCAAAGTCATTCAGCACATGTTATGGAGCTTTGGCCCCCCCACTGAATTCTCCAAAATAGATTATATAACAGCAAGATTCAGAGTATATTTGTTTGTTTCACTACCAATTGCATCAGTGAAAACATTTAACTTAGGGTTTTCAACGTTGCCTTTCCTAATAGGCTCTTAATTCATCACCAAGGCACAAGTTCAACCATCTAAATGGCCATGATAAACTTATGCTTTTTCATATTCTAGTGTCTCAAATTCCAGTTTGCTCAGTTTTTCTAGCCATATCCTAGATATCAGAATGCATATAAGAAGAGTGAAAGAAGGATGAATACAGCAATATATTCTGATTCCATATGAGGTAGTTCTCAAGACAAGAATCCTTCAGTTATCAGATATGCAAACTTAATGACAGCCAGGAAACTTAATAAGTCCAAGAAGGCAGTTTAAAAGTAACATTTCTGAACAGATTTTCCAATATATACATATGACTTCTTCATTTAATGTTTGTTTTCTAAACACGAAAACATTCTTAGAAAATATGTTGACATTCCATGTTGCAGGATTCAAAGCTCTGCCATGTTTCAGTTATAGCTTGTATAATATACAAGAGACATTCAAACTCCACAATTACTGAAGGCACTTCATTTAAATTCTTCTGAAGAAATCATCTTTGGCCAGGAAGCAATATGGAAATTTTCACTCTAGAAGGAAAACTACTAGGGAGTTATCACTGTCAGAAAATGGGGTGTGATTATTAAATAAATTTTGCAAGACCAATGATAACCTTTCCTTCAAAGTGACAGCTATGATAATGATTTGTTGTAAGATAGCATGACAGTTTTCAATAATTTTTCCATTCTCAGTATTTGGACACTGGCAGGAAAAATCATGTAATTAAGGGGAAGAGAAAGAGAGGGTGCCATCAATTTAAGACTTCACCTTTTACAACCAAATTTATCCAATGGATTTTAAAACCAATAGATGAAAAATCTTTTACAATCCACAGAGTGAACAGATGGCTCAGCAGTATTGAAAATGACAGTATATATACACCAAATGAACTGGTGTTCTGCTCTAGTGAAGAAGCTGCCAACATTTGTATTACAAATCTCAGTTTTCAAGAATTTGTAAGTTGGCTATTTTAGATAACACCTGGAAAGACTGGTTTACAAACTGTGTGCCTAGGTACCATGTATGAAAACAAAAGGTGTGCTTATTACTTAATCCATTTCACACCCTTTACAGACACCTAATAATGTTGTAAATAGTAGGTGTGAGTTAAGACACTGAGAAAGTGCCTTTGCTTATCAGAGGGATTTGACTGGACTGCTTAGTTCATGAGCAGCTGTGATGGCTGAGCACAGAAGACCGGCTTCTGTGGAGGAGGCTTCACGCATGTCTTGTGAGACCTGCACAAACACCCAGACACACCATTCTTGAGTTGTTAGTGTCCTGTGAGACATTTCCAGGCCCTCTGTAAAACTATTACAAGGAACAAAAGTGATCAAGATGCCTGACAGAAAAAATCAGCAGCTGAAGTAGCATTACTTCCAAAGTAACGATACTTGTCTTAAATACTACGTATCGGCTTAGAAAGATTGCAAGCTGTGCTGAAGCAACTGACTTTTTCCACTGAGATTGTCCAGAAGTGGTGTGCACTGGTAGAGTCAGGCTGGTGTAGCTGTGCATTGCATGAAACTCCTGCATATACAAGGTCTCAGTTTTGGCCATAAACTAAAAAAAAATCAAAACAACACAATGTAACATTTTGCCAAAGAAAAGACTGAATGGCAGCTCAGGGAGATTTCAGGGTATGGGTTAACAAACTTTAAAATTAAATTATATGTACTGGACACTCAATATATTATGGGAGTAGTGCAAACATACCGTGCCCATTAGTAGGTCAGAATCTATACAAGGATCTCCAGCTGGCAACAATCTTGGATAGAACATGAAGGCAAATGTCAGTCTTACTTAGCATATGGGTCTACAGTCTTTGGTTCCTGAAGTAAAAGTAAGAAACCTGTAAATATTGCAGTTACAGATTCATGGCAGCTGTTATATGAAGGGACGTTTTGGGATGGGAGAAGCAAAGGGTTAAAGATATGTACCAGAAGTAATAATGTGATTTTCAACTTGGCTAACTGTGACCTCATCCTTTCAGGAGGAAACATCAGGAAACAAACAAACTAACCAACCAGTCAAAGTAGAAATTATGTTTTTATTGTCATTTAGAGAAAAAATGTACAGGTCCATCAATCTGAATTGCATCCACTGAGATGTCCAGATGTCAAACAAATTTTCTCAATGGTATTGCAAGTCATTCCCCCAAAGCCCTTAATTAGGATTTTCACAGGTGTTGGTATCCAAATGCTTCTGGAATTACACAACTACTACATGCATTCTCCCCTAGGCACATTTGAAATTCTTGTCTTGGTATACATATTACATGAAGTCTTCAGTTTCAGAATATTGCCAAGAAAAACTTGAGACATCTAAGGAAACAAAAAGTAGATAAAGAGCTAGAAAGGGATGAGTGAGATATTAATGTAAAAAATAATGAATATGAATATCTTTGAGAAACACAAGAAAGTAGATAGAGACTAAAAGGAACAATACAGCCATCCCAGGTAACATCTGAAAGCTGCACTGAAATATATATGCATCTGAGTTTCAGACCTACATAATTATTGTTTGCCTATATATTCCCAGCACTGACTCAGGAACCCAATGGCCATTTTTGGTTCTGAATTTTTCAATATGCTTCAGTGAGAATAAAAAAAAATCTTTACATAAAAAAAAAAGATAAATCTGTGCTTAGAATTGCAGAGAAGAGTGGAATACAGAATATTCCTCCATTTTTACTGGTTTCTAACAACCTGTTTCACAAAGCAGATAGAAGCCTCACCTGGTATACTATGTTAGTGTATGGTGTTTGATATTTTGTGAACCAGTTTGCTATTCAGCTGCCCTCTAACTGTTACTGCAAGTGTATCTTTCTTCAAACAAATGAGGCATTTCACAAGAACACCATGCTGCATTAGCTATCTATTTTGCAGCTACAGCTATTCAAATGAAATTGTCAAAGAGTTGTTCTGTTACTCCTAGAATGAACATACTTCTTTTCCTCTTTAGTCACTGTTATCATAAGAATTGGAGGGTAGGCAAAGAAGGAGAAATAAAATGCTGGTGTTGCTAGGGAACCTAACTATCTAAATACACTAACTGTAGATCATAACAGCAAGGAGAAAAAAGTACTTACTGCTACTCGGATACATTACATAATCTTGTTGAATGCTTGCATTGTTAGCTACATTGCATATTCATGCACACATTCTTTGAAGAGGGCAAAAGCAGCAGATCCCAGCAGCAGCTCATGAGAAATGCAACAACTATATTCAATTCCATAAGCAACTTGAACATGGAAATGTGATCACCATCACTTAAGACAATTCTGTTCATTAGTGGTTCTGATCTAAAGTTCTCAAGTTTCTGTTAGAAGTAGGAAAGTCACTGCTAATCAAACAATTGTAATCATTAATCTTAACAATTGTTGTATATTCTAAAACAGTATTTCCAGTAACCCTGGAACTATTTGTTAACTCCAGTCAAATACGCTGGAAAATTTCTGGTAGGCTAAGAATGCTATAAACTCAGAGAAGTCATGTTCTCCTTTGACAGCAGATCCAGGCTACATTTACCTTCGCTGTATAAAGTACATTTCCTCCCTTTGAGGGAATGAGGCATCTCTCATTTCTTATGAAAGTACACTTGCTTTCACAGAAAAGGGGAAGTATCTTAATAGCTGCAGTCATCCAGAAAAGTGTTAAACGAAGGTAGCCAAAGACATGGAGAAATACCTACAAGAAACAAGGACGCTTGCAAGCTTAATATATACTTGTTATCCTCTACAAATAAGTATCAGGTTTCTAATCAGCAATTCTTGAATCTCTCATTAATTCAAGGATGTGTATCCTGCCTGTATTTTTTCAAAAAACTATTAAAATCCTTCTCACTAGCCTAGGTAGCACTGAGTTGGACACAAACATCATAGTCTTCATTTTACCATACATACAGGTGAATATTTGTGAAAAAGTTTTACAATCGAAACAGTTTTTACAACTCTTACACAACAGCCAGTACCTTTAAATAATGGGTTCCCTTCCTCTCCCTCAGGTGTGGTCTCTGAGAACTACCATAAGAAAGATTGTATTACTTAATTCACAAAGCCTATGTTATTTTTGGACATACAACTTTGCCATTTGTTTGCTATGGAATGAAAATCTGGGCTTTTTCTTGTTCAAAACAAGTTCAGCAGCCCCTGATCTTCTCCAAACTGTGGATCTTTCAGTCAAATCATCAGCCTACAAATTATTCTATGCAAATATATAGAGACATACAAATGCAAACCAACAGATCTATATCCACAAAGCTATGTCATTCAAAATCAGAAAAGAAAGTAACTATTCCCTCAAGCAGAAACAAAGTTGTACTGAGAAGAATCTTCATAATGATAGCCTCACTAGATAAAGATGAGATTCACTCAGTATGAATATTCCAGGAAAATTGTCTGCATTAGCAAATTAGCCACCTGGATATGACACACACATTTTTCTTTAATGTTTAGACTAGCATCCCTAAAGGATGTCTAGGCAGGCTAAAGGTAACATTCCACCTGCGCAACAAACTGAAGCTGAGTATGATCATGAAAGGCTGCATTTTACAAAAAAAAAAAAAAAAAAGTGTTCAGTCAAAAGATTAACATAATTTGCCTCATACTCTGCCAGGGAGAAGGGGGAGCCGGGAGGAAGCAGAGACAGGACACCTGACCCAAACTGACCAAAGAGGTATTCCA
>JAOEHY010026467.1:0-20347 GCA_025447955.1 Psilopsiagon aurifrons | reverse complement strand
ACTTCCCCTGTTTAAGTTTGAACCCATTACCCCTTGTCCTCTCACTACAGTCCCTAATGAAGAGTCCCTCCCCAGCAGCCCTAGCGATTCAGCATATACCTTCCAGGGTAAAAATAAAGACCACTCTTTCTACCTACCTACAAGAGCCAATTGACAAAGGGGAAAATTCAGGTTAAGCCTTTTGAAATGTATGAAGACATATCATCTTTATGTAACACATGCTTTCAAAATATGAAGCAAATCTACCAGTCTCTGTTCAGCCCTGAAAAACATAATTGTTACAGCAGCAGATTAGGATGAATCTTTTCACAGACCAGCTCCACTGCTTCTTGAAATTGACTGTCCAAGCAAATATCAATCTGACTCAATTTAGGTCAAATGAGGAGGTATTGGCATTTATTGTAATTATATTATAAGCAGCATTTGCTGTCCAAAGATTCCCCTCAAAACTTTTTCCATTGTTCAGTAGCCTGATTATTCCAAGTATCTGGGATACAATTTCCTAATTAAAAATTGTTAGGAAGGTCTTACGCCAAATTAAAAGGTGGTGAGGGTTAGTACGCTGAGGTGATATTTCATATTCATGTGCATGAGTTAAACTTGTCTTGCCTATGTGTAAAGCAGTAACCATTGTAAAAGGAATTAATCAGTTAAATACTCAGATTTAAAATTTGGTCTCAGATAAAGACTTAAGAGATCCCAAATGAATCAAAGAGTCAGAGAGTATAGAGGTCTCTCTAATTTGTCTTCATAGTTTAATTATCCTTCAGCATAGAGTTGTTCAACCTCCTCCTGGAGAAAAGCAGAAGGTGAAAAGCAGAAGTGAAAAGCAGACGCTCTTAGAGAGGCCGTACATTTGAAAATTTATTTCAGAACTATTCCCAAGGTTTTTCTGCCCTTAGGTTTAGAGGCCTTCCTCAGATAATTTTTTACTGCTTTAGTAGGCTAGTGGGAAGCATACCCTGCAACTTTAAAGGATTTTTTCTCTGTTCATTGGCTGTGGGAAGATCGCAAGACAATAGAATGGCACTGGCATGAGTGCATGAAATATGGCTTCCCATGGGCTTCTGGATGAACAAGGAGCATGCTGCTTTAGCAGAATACCCTGTAAGCATACACATTATTGCATCACATGAATGTTTGCTAGTGGTTTACTGTTCCAGCAGCAACTTGCATGTTTTAACTCACTTTCATGCACAAACCTTATCAATCTATAATCTAAACATTACATAAATACTGGCTGTGTTAATTTATTCTGTCCTTGTGAAGCACTCCCTAACTGGGAAATGTTTAAGACTATAATCTTACAAACACATTGCTGCAGACTGCCTGTGGCTCACTTAAGATGGGTTTGGGGTTTTTCTGTTTGTTGGGTAGCAGAAAATTAAATGCAGTATCATTTCAGAAGGAAGCAAAAACCACCACACTGCTCACAGAAAGTCAGCAGGGTCCTAGGATGCTGGTTTTGGGGTTTTGTTTTGTTTGTGTTATTTTAGTCTATAAAGAAAACATTGACAAGTTTGTTGAACGCTTCTCAATACTAAGACTATTCAGAATTTTTCCTTTGATATGTACCCTCTTCTACTTATTTCTCCCAAGAGAACTGCTGCAAGAATGATGCTTTCCCTGGAAAAAAGGACTTTTTTGGTGAATGCTTCAGTAGGAAAGTCAAAACACATTTTCCTTCAGATTTTCTTTAAATAAATCAATATATATCTCTATCGAAATAAATCAATATATATCTCTATCGACTCTGAATCTTCATAATATGTACTTGAACTACTTTAGTGATTTGTATATTTTTCTTCAAAGATCTGGCTAAATAAGACTGCAAAATTTGAGCAGCCATAAAATGATCTTTTAAGTTTGGGGTTGTTTGCATCTTAATATGCAAATTGAACTCAAATTAACTTCAACTGAAAAAGTATAAATTTGTAAAATAGATTCACAGGGGACAATAAGCATTTGAGAGGCTTTTAACTTTATCCCTGCCCCTAGCAGGATTATACCTAAACTATTTTTAACTTGTATATGAATCAAAAATAGTTGGAAACCATTACTGGATGTACAATCTTTACAAAGTGTTTTTCAAGTTATCATACTTCTCTGAGCTTTCTGAATTAAGTCTTTAGCAGTTTCAAAGTATTTCTTGGGCTGGTCTGAGTCAAGAGAACTGGGTAGGCTACAGGGATTTGCTTGTTTGCAAGTCATTGCCTAAATTTATAGCTCTATCAAAATAATGTTAAAGGGAGACAAGGAATTTCTCAGGTAGACTTAGTTCAATTGATTGCTAAGAGGGTAATTTGCAAAAATTCCAAGCTAGAAGCAATAGCAACTAATTTCCCCTTCTTATTTCACTTCCATATTAAATCAGTTTCCTTTCAGGTACTCAGAATTAGTTTATTATCAAGTCATTTTAGGCTAACACTTTTACTTTTTGCATGTAATCAATGCAGAATATGCCTCCCTATCTGTTAAAAGTGCGTTTGTTTTTTACAAACCCACATCCTTACAATGTTGTGCACATGTACTTGTCTGGTGTGGACCAATTTCAATTAATTAATTGATTTGCTTTATACATGGAGTATCTACAGCAGTTAAAAAAAATAATATTTTCAGATAAATGAAATACAATAGAAAATAACGCAGAACTTAAATGCATCCAAGTAAAAAACCTAAGGCATCCATTAATTCTCAGACTCCCTTTCTGCAACCAGTATTGAATCTATACGCATCTTGCAGTCTTCAGGAAGACAGCAGATCAGATTTAGTGACAGTTTTCTCTTTCTAAATCAGGGTAGCAGTGAGGTCTAGGCAGCACCTTGAAGACTTTTAATTCATTTACCGAAGGGTTGTAAACATTTCTCTCTCTTAGAAGTGTACACCATATATTATGGCAAACCTTCTGGGAAGAAAGAAGTACTAAAAAATTGCTTGCATGCTACTTCAACTACTGCAAAAGACTGCTATGAAACTGGAGGATTTGTGCATGTGGAGGGCTTACTTTTAGCTAGGCATCACTCTACACAGAGAGGTGGACAGACAGGAGCAGGACTCTATTTGCTTGTAAATTGCAAGGTCTATTTAGAGCCATAACAGAGATGTCTTTTCCTCAAATAGAATTGGCAGATGTTGTAGTAGCCTATGCAATGAAAACAATTCTCTTCTCTTCAAACAGCCCTCAGGTTAAAAAGGTGAGACTTTACAATGTTCTTTCATATTAAATACTTAGAAGTTGCAAGAATTGACAAATACGAATTTACCTGAATTGCACTCAAAATAAACCTGGGACTGAACTAGAAAAGAATCATAGTCTACAGCTTAGACCAAGCTTAGGGAAAATCACCTACTACTTTCCCTGAAATCTAGATGCCTATAAAGATAGGTATCTAGATACCATCATTTAAAGCTTCTAAAAGAACTAGTCTCAAAATCTGAAATTAGGTTTTCTAAAGATTTACTCTCCTGTTCATGTTCTGGAATGAGCAACAGGATTTCTCAAGAGAGAGAGGAATCTGGCATTTGGTCACTATATGAGGTCATATGATGAAACTGGATAAGACCTGGAATTCAGAAAGCTCATTGACAGTTACAGGCAAAGATTTTAATTGCAGTAAACAATTAAACCATGCTGGGGGAAGGGTTGCTTGGGAGAGGGGGACATTTTGTCTTTGTAACTGACAATGACACCACAGTACTAAGTGTGCTATTTAGCTGCCAGAGCAAGTGGAAAGACATGGGATGATGATTGGTCATTATTCACACCACCTCCAGGCAGCTCCTGAAATTCATACTTAACTGACCTGGCATGCCACAGCTAAGATGAAAATATGCTTTTACAGAGTGCAAATAAGCACAGAAATAGAGAAATACAGTGTTCCTTTTGTCAGTAACTGAGTCCCAAATAAACTTAAACAATAGCTTCTTTGAAATTTGGCGAACGCCTGTAAAGAAAAAGAGGAATGCAAGACCAAAACATCCATCCACAGTCTCACAAGCTGATAATTAAAATCATACTTGTTTACCATTCCAAACTGTTTAACCTTTCTGTTTTGCTTACCCCTCCAGACTCCCACATATTTTATTGTAAAAACTGCTCATTACAAAGCTGATATATTCATTTAGATGGACATGGTTCTACCGCCTTTGAACTCAATATAAATTTTTCCACTGCATACAGTGAGGGCAAGATTTCGCCTAAATCTGAGCTATGTTCTTTGAAATGTGATTTTTTATGTGTGAATATATATATTTATGCACAAACACATTCCCACATTCCATTGGTTTTTTTCCAGTCTAAATACATAAGAAACCTGTCCCTTAAGCTAATACTGCAGGAAGTCAGACATACATATTGCATTTGATGGTGCCCAGTGTAAACATGACTGAAGCTGTCTACCGAGGTGACTGAGAAAATACTTCATTTCTCAGAAGAAACTGAAATATATAAAGACATTCTGAACTTCCTCATCATGTTTTTTCTCCTCTCGGAATGCATAAGTTCATACTAACTGCAATGAAATCTTAAAGAGACTGCGAACTTATTTTCAAATATGCTTCCAGACAGCATATGATGTGTAATTTCTATGTAATATTTTTTTAGGAAAGAAGTGATAGAATTAAAATTTTGTATGAAATGGATATGCCCACACTTTCAGCAAAGTCTGTAATGTAAATGAAGATTCTTGGTCCAAAAGTTAGTTTCCTAATGAGTTACCATTTCTCAATTTTACCCTAGTACAAGCAGCTCAAGTAAATCGTAAAATAAAATTCCTTCACATATTAGAAGGCTCAGGAACCCAATATAACTCTGCCTTGGCTGACACAAATTCCAGGGACTTTGAGTTGGAATCTATTTATATGAGATTGGTATAAACCTCGAAGCATCATCTGTTGGGTGGTAAATGATCATCTGAAAAATGGTTCATTTCTCATCTACAAGTGCACAGCCTTCAACATGCACAAGTAAGGCAAGACAAGCTGCAATTTTGACAGATAGATCTAATTGCAGTGTTATAAAATAGCTTCACTGAAAAAAGGATAAGATAATAGCATGCTCCAAAATTAGCCAGGAAGACTGAAAGAAACTGAAGAACAATTTAATGAAATAAAAATTGCCTGGTATTATGCCAGTGAGCAGATCTTCAGGAAAACAGCTAAAACTTACATTTTCTGCTTGAGATTAATAATTATCTAGGTTGGTAGATGGCTTGTTTGTGCTGAGAGATAGCACTTTAGCACAACCATAAATTACTAACATTAAGAATAAAGTATACTGAACACAGCAAAATAAAACAGAAGTTTAAATGATTGAATCAGAAAAACTGCATTTTGGTTTTTTTAATCTCTTACCTTAAAATGTTATGCTGTATCACTTGCAATAGGTGTTTTAACTTCTATTTATATATTTTACTATCATGATGAAAGTGATTTCCTTCCCCAGTTAAAATTAGATTACCAAATCTGAGAATTGGAATCTTCTCATACAAACTGTTTTAATGAACTTTTTATCTTGTCTTCTGTAAAAGAAGAGTAAAATATGAGGCAGATGTAATTCCAGGTTTTGAAGGGATAATTATGAATTGTATTTCACTTTCTTCATATTCATTTTAATAATAATCTTTTATGTTCCAGAATAGTGCAGCTATGGCCCCAGAAGCCTTCTGCCAGTGAAGTAAATGAGAAATATTGCACCATGGATTGTAATATTTCTGATAGGTTTTGGATAAAGCCCTCATTTAGCTGAACAACCTCATAACCTGTCCCAGAAAAATAAGCTATTTCAATAGCATTAAATCAATGGTCATTTGCACTGCCACAACTACAAGCCAAAAAAAGATCATTGGAAACTCCCATTTTATTAAAATGATACTTTGCAAAATGTGAAACAGTTGGATTCTTGAAAAATTATTTCATTAGTGCTCACATCCTGACAGCAAGTCAATTCCCAGAGGAATTACAGCTCACCAACTGTTTGACAGAATCTGATTTTATATACAACACATTATGTGCACATTACAGGTGTTTAAGATAATGTCTTACCTCTTGGGTCAAAGCTAAAAGGACACCCTTTTATATAATATTTACCATATCAGACATGATGGACAGTGGCACATTATATGCACAGTGACTTTGTTGGAATGCTAAAGAGAAACATTCTCAAACGAAAGGAAGGTTCACTCTTTTAACTATTTTATAATCACCTTCTCTCACTTTCTGACCAGGGCTTTGCTTTTGGTGTCTGTGCTTTTGGTATCACGGTGACCTTGCAGTTACAGTCTGTTACCACTGGAACTGCAGCTCCCATGCAATACAGCCAGGCATGTCTGGTTAAGAAGACACCTTTGCTTTTAATGTCATTGCTGTTTCAGAGTGTTATGATAGTTTCTGATCTCCTAATGGCCACTCAAGGAAAGACAGCAACTGTTATGCAGCCAATGCAGGGTTCAGGATCTTAACAATTAAATGTTTAGCAAGAAAAATATCTTCTACTGCTTTGGGAGTCTCAGCATTTCCTACAGAAAAAAAAAAAAAAAAAGAACCAACACTAAAATAAATAAATCCAATGACAAGTTGTTGTGGTTTAAGCCCCTCAGCCATGCAGTTTGCTCTCACTCCCCCCTTTTTCTTCCCCCAGCTCCTAGGGGGGTGGGGAGGAGAATCGAAAGAATGCAACTCCCACGGGTTGAGATAAGAACAGTTTAGTAACTAAGGTATAACACATATCACTACTTCTACCACCAATAATAATAATGACAAGAGAAATACTATTGCTCACCACCCACACCCAGCCCGACCAAGCAGTGCACCCCCACCCTTCCAGGTCTCTGCCCTCCTGTTTTTCACATCCTGGGCATGATGTGCTGTGGTATGGAATACCTCTTTGGTCAGTTTGGGTCAGATGTCCCACCTCTGCTTCCTCCTGGCTTCCCCACCTCCCTGGCAGAGCATGAGGCTCAGAAAGTCCTTATCCAGACAAAACATTCTAAGCAGTAACCAAAAACATTGGTGTTAGTGCTGTTTCCAGGCCAAAAGTCAAAAACACAGCTCTGCACCAGCTACCAAGAAAGAGAAAAATGACTGCTACTGCTGAGCCCATGAAACAACTAAACAAACAAACAAACAAACAAAAAAGCATAACCCCAAAAAATTATTTCCTTGTCTAATGCTCATTCTCCAACCCTTCTGGCTACTGGAGGTGAAGTTTTCCTCATTTAACTCAGGATATTGCAATTTTAAAACAATGCGAATTGTCCTCAATGGGTGATAAGATTATGATTTTAAACAAAGCAATACTCTGCATGAATCTTTGCCCTGTGAATCTGGGCAGAAACTACCTCCCATCTGTTCTCAAACAGAAAGGAATCAACTGAGGCTATGGCTTTCATCCCAGCAGATGTCTCACCTCCTCTCTATTTCGAATGTGTTGCAAAGGGCAAAATAATAGCTAGGCCTATAGAAAAGGTATTCTTATTCTAGCTGGGTAATGAAAATCAACTTCTTTTCTATGTTGTGGAACTGAATTGAAGGAAATTGGAAGCAGAAACTGCTATGCATTACAAATGCATAGTACCTCTGTGGAGTAAGTCACCCTGAAAAGGATTAGGAGAAAAGGTATCATGAGTCAGAAACATAGCTCCAAAGTCAACCTGAAAGTCAGGAAAATGCTAATAGACAAATTGACTCCAAAATATGGTTTATTTAAAATTTCACCCATGGGAAAAATATCCCAAAAGTGATTGTTTCCCCACAGTAGGTACTGAGGGAACATTAATATTTATGAAGCAAAATATTTCTTTAGAACTGTTTTGAGCTTTCATAACAATGAGAAGAACTGTCATGACTCAACCAACACTCACTCATAGACGGCAAAGCTCCTGAAGACATTCAGCTTCAGTATTATATTATTTTGCTTTCGGGACAACATACTTAGGACTGAATATTTAATTTTGGCTGATCAGAGCCACGTGTCTTTAGTTCGATTCAGTCACTGATCAGCAGCATATGAATTCTCAAACTATCTTAGAATGAAAAAGCAATGTATCTGTTTCTAGCCGTGTTTCCAGACAGAAAATTTTTCATCATAGGCCTGAGGTATCACCTCCTTCAAATAAATTATGTAGATATGTTACTTTTCTATAGCATCAGGGTGCATTTTTGTATATTTTGTGCTTTGAAAAACCTTTTTTAGTATTTGTTTCTATTTCCTGAACACACTTTTCTAAAATTGTGTAGCCCCAGTCTAAGAAAACTGTAGTCCAAAATCTCATCTATCTTTAGGTTGCCTATTCCATCACTTCTGGGACAAATTATAAGCAAACAATCCACCTTAAGAAAATAATATTGCTGTTGTAGAAAAACATATTCGACCTTCTGTTGCTGTGGAAACTTATTTGTAAGGGGTTTTTGTCCCATTTTAAACTTCATTGAAAAATTAAATCTGATTTTAAAAGTCAAGGGAGACGGATAACGTGATTGCAAAAGCTTAGTTTCTTAGCTTAAGTTTTCTGCAATAATCAGATGTATTCAGTCAAAACACTCTCCAAATGGCAAGCAGTCATTCTGGTTGTGAAACCTGGATTAAGCAATGTGTTAGCTCAACAGACAACTTTTTTCTGAGTTTCTGTCTAAGGAAAGATTTCTGGCAAGTATGTGTGCTGGGCATAGCGTTTTTTTCCATGTCTTCATAGAAATTTCTAAGAATATAACATTATTTTGTTTCCCACCCTTTCCTACCCCTTTTTGGTTGACTTCTCAGGAGTTTTGTTTATATTTTAAGGAATTAATATTTAATTGACTTATACATAGTTAAATTCTATTGTATTGTTCTCTCTAATTAATAGTTTCTGCCTCCAGCTTCAAGCAGCGAGACTGAAGTTCATTTCAAAGCAGGGCCTTATGTAATAAATTGCACAAAGCACAAGCAATTTATATAATTTATCTGAACAGTTAGTGTCTGGATCAGCAATTCTTTCAGATTGCCTTCCTGACCTGCCTTAAACACAGGGATCCCAAAGGTTCGTCACATGCAGGCTTTTTTTTTCTTCACTTGAAGCAAATCTACAGAAAAAGCTAAAAAGTATCAGCATTCTTACCTAGATTAAAGGTAAAGAAGCACAGCTGTTTACTTGCCTGCTTTGATGGCTGATTTTCCTAAATGACCAGAAAGAAATTAGAGCAATAAAACCACTGAAGTCTAGTGGTACAAAGGAAGCAAATTGTTGTTTCACTTACTAAGGACAAAGCAGCACTTATCTCCTTCGTCTTTTTCTATGTTGTTGTGTTACAAACTTTTCAAAATCAGGTTTTCAGTAGCTAAACCACAGCCACTTGCAGCAGCAAAACTGAGATTGAGCCTGCAATGACAAGTTCACAATTTCTTTGCAACAGACAAGCAGAGGTTTAGCATGGCAGTCTTTGCTGCTACGTAACACGAGTTTAACTATTGTTGAGATATAGCTCCAGTGATTCATTGCTTTTCCTTTTCACTAACAAGTGTATTTATGAAAACTATAAGCACACATTTGAAAAGCACAAACAGATTATGGGCGATATGGATGGAAATGCAATGAACCACCCTCCATGAAGGTTAAAAATATCACCTAGAAACTTTGCTAATTTCAGTAGGTAAAGAGCCCAGAAGAAATGGTTTTACATTCAAGTGTTGGTGTTTATATTTTTTTATTGAAAGGCTTAGAAAATTATGTGTCCTCTTAAACTAGCTCATATGTATAGAAACCCCCTAATTTAAAAATAGCACTTATTGTTTGTAAATAAAGAAGGGATTTAAAATGTTTGTTCATTCATACCCCACACTTGGAATTAATTATTCAGACTCTCTAGAGAAGCATCCTAACATGAATTATGAAAATTCCTTGCCTTTTCATTTTAATTTTATATTTTGGAATAGAGGAAGACCAATAGATACTTACCACACAAACACCCTCACACACATACACCAGTTTTGCCTGCCCATAGGACAACATAAGTAAACTGGGAACTCTGAGATGGCGAGTTAGCCACAGTAAGACTGAAGCAATTTTGTTTGTTAGAAACTGTACTGCTTTTAAGCTGCAAAAAAAATTCTCAGGCACATGTGTATACATGTGTGCCAAGAATCCTGCCTGTTCCTGATGGCTGTGGGCAGGACCATTTTCCCCTCCAGCTTTACCTATTTAAGATTTACATAATGTATTAAGGAGTGCAGGAAAAGGATGGTTTCATGAGCTTTATGTAGAAATCTGACAATAGAAGTTATACCCAGCAAAAAGCCCATACACAGCACATTCCTTTGACCAACATGAAGAATTCATCAAACATGAAGTTCAGTGCTAAAAATGGCTTAACAATTACTACTAATAGTTCATTAAATAAAATTAAATATGAGCAGGGAAAGATACATTTTGTTTTAAAATACTATTTGTGCTCACTTATATCATCCTGTTGTATCTTCTGCCATCTCTAGGCATTTTCCTTGCTGAAAGCTCTCTTTAGGTGACTTTCAACATTCCACCATTTAGGTGGCATTCAGCATTACAACATGTCCAGTATAACATGCATGTGATACATCTATTTTCTTTTACCATCACCATGAAAAAGGATGCCCATCAAATTCTTTATCCATCCGCTTTCAATCTGAGGAAGATAGAATGAGGATTGTGTAGGCATATAAGTACTGAATGTTAGAGTAGAAAATCTCCACCATCGTTTTAAACACAAAGAGGCAATTTTATAGTAATTACAATAAAAGTTAAAAAACATCTTGAAGACAAGCAACAAGACAGTGCTTGAAAAAGAGAAGACACAATATAAGAAGTATTTAATAGAATAATAAAATTAGAGAAGTTGTAATACACCACATAAGAGAAATATTGCACATTTAAACTGGAGCAGAGTGTAGAAACAAGTGTTGAACAGGACCAAGTAAAAACCTCAGCAGACACTTCTGAGTAAAAGTCATAGCAAAGGCACCATAAATGATCTTTCACAAGATTATCTGCTAGTAAACATGTCAAAAATGTTGTTGTGCTAAACAAAGCTTTAAAGTTGTAAGTCAATTAAAAAAGTTAGAGGCCTCGTCACTACTGAAGAAAATTATAAGGATAGCAAAAATGGAAACTGCAGGCAGGTAAAAGAATAAAATAGCATGGAGCACTACCCATGCACATCACATTTCTACCCCTAAACCAACAGGGATTTGCACTGTTCTTTAAAGATAATTTTCACTGAATAATCTGTTTAACAAGTGTTCACAGCTCAGTGGGGGATCAGTAACTCTTCCCCCCCTAGTAAGTTCTTTTCTGTGAGGTTTATTACTCACTGCATTGTAGCTATGTGCTCCAACAAAGATCTTTTTAAATCATCACCTACAGAAACTGTCTAGCTTTTTGGTAATTTGAGACAGGCTATTGCGAAAAATGTAGCATCCTTGTATAATAGAGAATACTCCTCACACAGAGGAAACAAGGATTCAATGCAGACAAGACAGAAGAACAATAGACATACTGTTGAAGAAAGGCATAAATAATTGAGAACATCTGCAAAGGGACTAAATTCTGAAAGAAACTGGCTTTTAGCCACTTGTTAATTAATTGTGCAGGGCACAGAAGTAGAAGGCAGACAAACCTGAAATGGTCAGGCAAAGAGCAGCCAAATACTAGTTTCAGTAAAGCAGTCAGCATGTTAGTCCTAGCTGTACATAAGGCACAGCAGACATTTTGTATGAGCTGGTAACAGCAGGCTACACTCTTGTTTCACTGCATGACCCAAGTATCCATGACCTAAGTATGTGCACATGAATACATATAAACATACACACAAATGCATGTGCACACAGATGTATACATAAAACCAGGCACATTAAAGAATCTGTACATCAGTATAGGACACTACTTGTGGTCTCCAGATAGGTGAACCCCAAAGTGTTCTACCTAAAGAAACATATCCCACAACACAGAATCATAGAATAGTCAGGGTTGGAAAGGACCTTAAGATCATCTAGTTCCAACCCCCCTGCCATGCACAGGGACACCTCACAGTAAACCATATCACCCAAGGCTATGTCCAACCTCGCCTTGAGCACCGCCAGCGATGGAGCACTGACAACTTCCCTGGGCAACACATTCCAGTGCCTCACCACCCTTACAGTAAAGAATTTCTTCCTCATACCCAATCTAAACTTCACTTTTTTAAGTTTGAACCTGTTACCCCTTGTCCTAACACTACAGTCCCTAATATCTATACATTCAGTTTGGTATATATCTTCATATATTCAGTAATCAGAATTCCTTAACATAATGCAAACCCCCAAGGTCCCACAGCCTTTTTCTTCCAAAAGCTGTAAGTTGCCCAGTCTCTAACACAAGGCACCGTTTGTTGAGACCTTCATCATCCTTAAGCTAGAGCAAATATGGGACTGTCATTTCTCCTGAAGTTTAGACCTCTTTTGCTGATGCTATGAAAATAAATGCAAACAAGTGTAGACCAGTTCTACGTTTCTCAGGAGGATTCTTTGAGTGGGCGAGTCTTTAAGCACTTTCTTTTTCCCTTGTTCTGGCTCCCCGTGTGGGAGGGAGGAGGAGGAAAAAGAAAAAAAGCAGTCTCTGCCATCTCTGGGGTGACGTATCCATTCTGCCTGTGGGCCACAGCACTGCTACAGATGCTGAGCTTCCATTTTACAAGAGTAGGTGGAGCTTAATTTGGTGGTCAGGCACTGGCAAGTTTCTGTCAATGAAAATTAAATGGTTTGCAATGATGAGAGTGATCTCTCAGTGTAACAACACAGTTTCCTATGGTTTCTTTGTATTGAGGTATATGTCTTTTATTCCACTTCTTCTCATTTTTGTGTGTATACTTCTCAGGTTTGGTCCTGTTGCACACTTCCATGTGTGATGACTCACCACAGTGTGTCATCCCACTGATGTTCATGTTCCTAGTGTGATTGCAGGAATTGCTAGCACTGCTCTCTGGATCACAATTGAGAAAATAAACATTTCTTCTTCTTTTCTTTTCAGCTTACCTTGTGTGACATATTTATGTGCCCACAGAAGAGACCATGTCAGAGAATTAACCATTTTCCTAAAAGCAGCTCTGAGCAAAGGACTATCCCTCTCCTGGGATTTCCCGTATGCTCCAGCCAGCCAAAGAGAAACCTGTGGCAATGTTGTTCCCCTTGCTAACTTTTGCACCCAGGAAATGTATGGTTTCAAGTTAATCAGCCTGCTGTCAACACACAGAAATCTATTTCACACACTGTCATGCATCTGTACCAGAATCTAACTAGTTCAGCATCTCATTGTTTAATAGAAATTCATGCTTCTGAAGTGCTACAAACAAGACTAGCATCATTGTTTAGGAGGGAATACTCTCATTCACTTATTAATTTCAGCCATCTTTACCATCAGTAAACCTAAGTAGTTCTTCCAGGAAAGGTCGCCAAACTGATATGCAAGAGCCTGAGACTTTTTCCTCCATGCATCCCACACCTAACCTACTGCCATGAGCAATTTAGGTGACAGTTACACTAGCAAATAATCGCACCACTTTACACTGGTATATCTGTCTTTTTATTTCCTAATTTATTATTGCAATCTTTTACTGAATTAAGCCGATTATCATGTTTTTATTGAAATACTGCTGATGTAACCATTTGGGTTTGAATATGGCATTTCCTGCTCAGGAAAGATTGAATACTAGTTAATTTCATAAATGTCAATGACTGGCAAAGAAATTTTGTCTAAAAAAGAGCACTAAATGTCTCATAGTTACAGTCCAGATGTAGCACCACCAGTTTTACATTTTGTAACAAGAGGCTGAAAAACAAGAACATGAGGAGAAATCTTCCAATAATAGCACATATGCAATGAATCCATCCTGGACAGCACAACTACCTGCGGCAGCTGGTGCTTGCTGCCTTGCCTTTAGGCCAAGGTTTCTCTTCAATTATTTTCTTTTATCTGATCCTCAATTAAGCTTAAAAAGATAATAAAAAGCTCAGTGTGAACTCAGAGTATAGACAACGAAAATTCAGAGGAACTGCCGACGTAAACACAGTAACTATTTTCCATGGCACAGTGCTACACTTCTTTCTGTAGAAGTTAGCAGCAGAGAAACATGCCTGCTCTGCCCTCCTGTCAGCTGAGTAATTCTAACCTGTTCCCACAGGTCTTTCCTCCCTTTCTTTAGGCCATGTTTTCAAGCATGTCCTTTGTCTAGCAGGGGGCATGCAGAGGAACACTAGTAGCAGCTGTGAGCCTTCTGGGCCTGATCCAGGCATGACACATTTGATTCACCGCTTCACTGCAGCATTCCCTTCACATGGGAGGATTAAGTGGGCGTATGGGCTCTAGCCACTTTCCTCATAGCCTCAAGAGGAAGGTGTGTGTCTGGCAGTGAGGCACAGCTGATGCAGTATTGCATATGCTGTTCCAGCTACTTCTGACTGACAAAATTGTCCCTTGGGGCTATAGAGAGCTCTAGAGAAACTGAGGCAATCTACCTGCACTTCTGTGCACCAAAAGAGACACCAGCTAGTTCCACTATTAGAAAGATGCAATAAAAGTCTTAAATCACTGGTATTTTCCATCCCAGGTCTTAAAATACTACCAGTTTCAAAGGATAAATCTGGAGTTGTTAAAAAAAATCCTGGACTCAGGGACTCAGGGACTTTACTGCATATTTAGCAAGAACAGGGAAGCAGCTCTTAAGGAAATAAGAAAGGGAGTCAGTCATGAAATAGCAGGGTCACAGAACAGCCTTGGCATTTACACCAAGTGAGGTGAGCACCTCCTCAGAAGTCAGCTAGGAGACCTCAGACGATGGTTGCAGCAGCCTCACGTCTGTTATGAGTGTGTATTTAGTTTTTCAAAGTCTGACCCAATCCCAAATATAGTCCCACAATCAGAAAAATTTGTACATACCACCCAATTTTGAAAACCAGCACTGTGAAGATTGAAAGTTGGGCAACATACTAGATTTATAGACATATATTTTCCAATTTTTACGCAATATTCTAAAGATAGAAGATAGTTACATTAAAGAACACTGGACATTTTTTTTCTATTTCAGTTTCAATTTTACATTCTCTAATTAGAATGGGTATATCTAGCACACCCAACTAAATGTTGCAGACTTGAGATATTGTAATGTGGAGGGGAAACACATAAACTATCTGACAACATCATGTGAAATAGTTAAATGGTTCATATATACTGGAAGTTTGGGTCTTTTTTCATCTTGTTTTCCAAGTTATCATCAATGTCAAAAGAGCCATATTATTTGTAAATTATTTGAAGCAGGAAAAATCAAATTACTGGGCAATAACTTGCTCATTTGAGCCACCTGAAGTGGTTCGTTATGGCTAATACTGCCTTTGATCTGCCCTGTTTACTTTCCACACAGAATTATTACAGTAGAAATTGTTTAGCCTCAGATTAATTGTATACTGCATGTCAGTGCAGCTAATCATGTATGATAAACAAGTGTGATGTAACAGTGTTAAGAAAACAAACTGTGCTTTGAACTGAATGGTTAGGAAAGAATAGGAACAATTTCCACAAATTATAAGCTTTTTTTCTGCATGATTTTTACTGGTGAACTGAATAAAAATGAATAGTCTGAAATGGATTCCACTGCATGTGGAATGATCCCATTAATTTTAAATAAAACAAACATAGCTGGGTTTTTTTTTTATTTATTTTTACTTTATCTTCTGATTCCATCAAATTTTAGCATTGCAATGAAGTGTCAAAGGCAACTTTATGTTCCTGATGACTTAGGCCAGCTAAGTTCAAAATAGTTTACTTTTCCAAGGTTGAATATCGCATTCAACACCAACAGTTCTCTGTGATCTATCAGGTTGTATTGTTCCGTGCTGCTTAACACCTCTGTAATGCCCATTGTGTGTAGGATGCAAGAATCAGTATTTGTCTCTTTCTCATTTGTACATGCACATGTCTGAAGAGGTTTTCAATTGTTTCACAGAATATTTTTCATTCTGATTCATGCTGCTTCTAATATATCTGCTTTAAGTTGGCAGTTTGATAACACACTCTGGTAGAGCTCTCAAATCATGGTTTATTGATATAAAGCTGGTTAAAAACAAGAAATCAAATAACTGATACTTTGCAGTTATCAAGATGAAAAAAAAGATTGCTTGATCTGGTATTGAAAGTTGAAGAAAGGATTTTTTGCCTTAACAATAATGCTTAACTGCTTCCAATTTTACAAAACCTTAGTTTTAATTATCAAGTTCCCAGCTGTTTTTGTAGGCCAGCAGTTTGTATTGCCCTCGATTCCACCATTAAGCACAGATGGATATTTGTGGAGTCCAATTTCAGTTTATTGTACACAACTCAAAGGAACAGATGTGTGAACAAACAGAGCAGAATACTAGTGGTCCCACCTCTGCAATAACCCTGACAGAAAATACACTGAAAGCTCTACCATATAAAAGCCTGAAAGCATTATAAACATTTCGTCTGTACAAAGGAGCAACGCTCGGCCACTTTTTAGAAGACAGGCAATCCTATCTTAAAGAAACATGGTACTTATGTCTTAGAGTCCCTCTTAGGCTTTGTATGTGCCATGAATTTCAGGTCTGTAATTCCCAGTATGTTCAGCTCTGCTCTTGAATCTCTATCAAGCAGGGCTCAGCTGGCAGAAGGTGGATTTTATTCACCAGCTATCTTGTGTGAGTTCCGTACATGCTCCCATCTCTGCACTTACTCTCCAAGATGGAGAGCTCAACCTCTAAAAATATAATTTGTATTCAGTGTGACACAGTCTGGAGCTGAGGGCATTCAGGCTTAGCCACACAGAACTGATTTATGCAAACTTTCTTTACCCATTATACAACTGCATTAGCTACACTGTTAAAAAACAGCAAAAATCAGATGTATTAAAAATCATTAAAAATTAGTTATAATAAAAATCAGATATAGTAAAAATCAGATATAGTCCGGGAATAAGCAAAGTCAAAATACAGACCTTAAAGACTCTTCTTGATTTTGGAGCAAAATCTTGACAGTTAATAACTTTCAAACCTTTGAAAGTTTCGGGCAGGTTTTTGAAAGTTTTCCAATGGTCTAGATCAATAAAACCAATTAAAAAAATAAGCTTAATGAAATTACATCAGCAGTCCACAGCTCATGAGCAGACCACCCTCTATTAGCAGGTTCTGCTTCAGAGTGTATTTGGTTAGCTTACTGATTTTCCTGTGATTCTACAGAGATTACATATTCTTGTCAGTGGCGGGCTTGCAGATTTCAAAATTCCTTTCCCAGTGAAAAAATGCATTTTTACAACTAATGAGGGAGAAGGTGAGTCCTAACTGAGACATCTCCCTTCAACTCAGTTCTCAAACCCATGATGGGTTTGAGAAATACCCACCTCTTTTCTCTTCCCCTCCTGTTCCAAAATTTTGAAAGAAAAATAGCAGAAAATGACACAGCTTCTCAATAAAATATATTGTTCTCTCTGAAAAAAAATGCATGCTGGAAATCCATAGAGCAAAACCAATTAATTCTCCTAAAACTCAGGTATGTGGACCTAGCTTCAGTTAGCACAAATCTTTCTTAGCACAAATCTTACTTCCTAGTAAGTCTACTATTAGAACTATAGATGGCAGCTGTATTTCTTCGCATTCAAAAAATGGCACTTTTGCTAGGTGCATAGAACTTTTGACAGGGTTGGGAAAACAGCTTTATGGTTACTTCTAGGTGGATTTACATTCCAGCAGCAGTAATGACTTGTCATTAATCCTTGCTCTCAAAATCTAACTCCTGAAATGCAATGGTACATAGGCAACAGCCATAAAATCATTACATGGGAGGCTCTGCAATTGTGCTGTGGAAAAGATCACTTCTCTCATCAGTTGCTATGTAATACCTTGGCCTTTGATAGCTTTAAAGTTGTTTATGACAAAATGGTCTAAGCATGTGCAGAAGAATACAGAAACAGGTGAGGAACTATACTAAAGTAACACAGTAAGGTATTTAAGTTTTTTGAAAGAATTTACCCAATAGCTTTATGAAGAGAAAGTAAACTGCGAATCATTCCTCCTCCCTTTTTCATCTACCAATACCAAGCTAAGAACTATTTTTGCATGCCCACGTGGCCATGGAAATTGATCGCAGAAAAGATATTTTTTTGGTTGTTCTTGGATTTCTCTCTGTGATTTGTCGTTTTGTTTGGTTGTTTTTTTTTGTTTTTTTTTAATGGGTAGGGACTGCAAGGAACACTTGAAAGAGACTGTAAGTAAAAATTAAATAGATTTATATTCTTTCTGCCATTACTGAATCATCAAATTAGTTCTGCTGTACTTTCGCACAAAGAGAAAATGTGAGAATTTAGATTACCTACAATTATCTCTCCGGATTTCCAATTTGAAAACTTACACATGAAAATGTCAATGAAAAATCCACCTACTGTTTCACTTGACCTTTGTGAAAAAAAAAAAAAAACAAACCCAAAACAATGCAGAAAATAACCTCCAGGACAGCAGACCTCAGGCAGTTGAACTTCCAGTGTGATCCTTGCACTGCAAGGAAATGCACTTGGAATTACAGAATAGTGCTGCTGTAAAGAAAGCAACATAAGCCATCAGTGTGCTCTTGTGGGGAAGGCATCCAACCGCATCATGGACTGTATTATTAGGGGTACAGTCAGCAGGTCCAGGGCACTGATATTTCTCTATTCTGCACTAGGGAGACCATGTGTGGTGAACTGTGCCCAGTTTGAGGCTCCCCAGGAATGGCTATACCAGAGCAAGTGCAGCAGACTCCAAGCTGATCAGAGGGCTGGAGAACACTTGATGTGTGAGAAGAGGCTAAAGGAGCAATTTGTTCAGCCTGGAGGAGAGAAAGCTCAGCTGCTTACAGCTGACGCCCCTGGTGGATTCAGAGATGATGGAGGTGCACAAGGGAAGTTTGATAGATGATAACACACATTTCAGCATGGAAAATTCAAACAGGATTTCACATTTTGTTTTGGTTTGGTTTTTAACCTGTGGACTATCAAATAATTCTGTGATTCTAATTGGACAGGTTGCCCAGAGAGGCTGTGGGAACTCTATCTTTGGAGATACTAAAAAAACAGCTGGAGACAAGCCTGAGCAATGTGGTATAGCCAGACCTTCCCTTGTTCTTTTTAAAATTTTATGATTCCGTAACTCTGCATGTTTGCCAACAATTTCTGCTAATGCTGCTACTAATGCCGTATATATAAAAGAATCCTTTCTTGATCTCCGGTGTTGATGCATCCTTTGTATGCTATTGTGACTGTAATTCTTAGACATCCTTCTATGAGGAGAATGAATGGACCTTTTCAAGGGTTTTTTTTGTTTTTACGTAATGACAGCCATCCAAATATGCAACTATCATGGAGTGAAGGCACAGAGATATTTTACTCTGAGAGTTACATGGAATAAGGCAAGTACTACAGTCCAGAGGGAGATGCTTGTGAGGTTTATCACATTTAACTGCAAACTCTGTATCTTGGTTACCAGTATCAAGTAATGACAAAACACTTCGCAATATCTGCTGAACCTATTCAGGATCTGTTCAGTGCTGAGCCAAACCACAGCTTTTTAGTGCTGTGGCTGGTCTACTAGAAGTATTTGAGCTTGTTACTCCAGAATATAGCTGTGTTTTCCTACACAAACTGCAGGTACAGTAGACATGCTATATAAGTCTATGTAATGCAGGTATAGATATAAACTCCACAATGAAGAACAGAGGTGTGATTTCAAGTAAATATACTGAGGTAGCAGGTATTGTGCTTGTTTATATTAGGATTTTATGCTGTTCACTATCTTCTTAGAGAAACATACTCTATGGATTATGTCATAGTGGTGATTGCTTCAGGTACTACTGTCACATGTTTAGTTAGATGTGATTAACCATGTCTTCCTTTATGTAAACACAATAGAATCACAGAATCACAGAATAGTTACGGTTGGAAAGGACCTTAAGATCATCTAGTTCCAACCCACCTGCCATGGGAAGGGACACCTCCCACTAAACCATATCACCCAACGCTATATCCAACCTGGCCTTGAACACTGCCAGGGATGGAGCACTGACAACTTCCCTGGGCAACCCATTCCAGTGCCTCACCATCTTGACACTAAAGAGTTTCTTCCTTATATCCAATCTAAACTTCCCCTGTTTCACTTTAACCCATTACCCCTTCTCCTATCATTACAGTCCCTAATGAAGAGTCCCTCCCCAGCATCCTTGTAGCCCCCCTCAGATACTGAAAGGCTGCTATGGGGTCTCCACACAGCCTTCTCTTCTCCAGGCTCAACAGCCCCAACTTTCTCATCCTATCTTCATACAGGAGGTGCTCC
>JAOEHY010026465.1:0-14484 GCA_025447955.1 Psilopsiagon aurifrons | reverse complement strand
GGTTTAGTGTGAGGTGTCCCTGCC
Organism: Psilopsiagon aurifrons; assembly: GCA_025447955.1. Lineage (NCBI taxonomy): Eukaryota > Metazoa > Chordata > Aves > Psittaciformes > Psittacidae > Psilopsiagon > Psilopsiagon aurifrons. The sequence goes on along the minus strand of JAOEHY010026465.1, from coordinate 14,460 downwards.
CATGGCAGGGGGGTCGGAACTAGATGATCTTAAGGTCCTTTCCAACCCTAACTATTCTATGATTCTGTGTCTGCTTAATCCTCTGGGATGCACAGTTTATCTTGAAGTATATGCTTAACATGCAGAATAAGAATACCTGTAACATTTGTAGGTGGAGGTAAGAGTTCACTGGATTAAGATGCTGAACATTCCTGCCAATAGACAACAGCAATTGAAGATACTGTTCTAAGAAGCTTGCAGTGTTTTAAGTCCCCATCTCACTGGCTCAGGTACCACCAGGCACCAACAGACAACTAAGACTTTAGCAGCAGTGGTACACTAAATTACATCAGAGAGTTAGTATCACTTATGTGATGAAGGAAATGGGAGCTTGCAGTCCTGATAACAAAAGGTTGAAGCATTCAGTGCTAACATGAACTATCCTGGCTTTTACTGTTCTTCATTTCCAGAGAAGCATTTCCAAGACACAAGATTTGTATCTTGCTGCTACATGCTTTCTACACACAGCGCTTAAGGGATAATCCCCAATGCACTGTAGTATGCGAAGCAATAAATGGCTGCTGAGATTAATAGACTGAGCAAAGCTGAAGCATTTAATCAATCTTCAAAAAGTACTTGTTGCCAGAGTATTCCAATCAAGAGAATTTATTCCTCATGTACAACAAACCTTAGCAGGCAACAGCTAAATTTCTGTTCACCAGTGAGGACTTAAACTGCTGAGCTATGCTCTTTCTGAACACCTCACTAAGAAGTGGAGATGTGAGGATTGACTCCAGTCATAAACAAGCAGGAAACATATATAGGCTTAGACCTGACTGGATAAGTGTGCTACAGGCAATGTTTCCATCTTTTACATGGAAGGGATAATGTCTGATTTCTCTGTGCCATGATATCTATATTTAAGATAGAAGAATAATAACAAGTATTAGAGCCCTTTCTTGGCGTAAGAAAGGGCAGAATATGAAGAGACTTTGGATCTTACTGATCGAGCCCAACTTAGATACAATTTATAGCAGCTGCCAATTTAACTGCTGCAATTTAACAGCATTGCTTTAAAAGATCTTAACTGTGTATCAGCAGGGATTACTAAAATGAGGTTACTCTGATAGACCTTGATGGATACCTTACAGCATCTAGGTGGTAGAACACTAACAAGGGCAAAGAGCTCCTGTATGACAGGGAGCTGTTGTATGAACACATGACCTACATATGCCTCACCAGCACAAAGATCAGCAGTCAGGCTTTCTGACCTCAAAAGCTGTCTGTAGGTTCCCAATTTCTCGTCAAAACCACATGTAGTGACCTGCCTCAGAGGACATCACATTCCTCTTCCTGGCCTGAGCCATCAAAGCAATCTACAGAGTTCAGCAAGTCTCTCTCAAAAGAAATTAGTATTTCACACCGATGATTAATATAAAGGCGTGAATCCTGAGGGGGCAGGAAGAAGATACAAATACCTTTCTCTACACCTCCCCTCTTCACTCACATGCTTTCTTCTGTATCCTTACATTATATGTGTATTTGTACTTTCCAACATCTGATCAAATGGAGAGTTAGAATTTTCACTACAAAACTACTTATGTGTTATTTAACATGGTGTGAGAAATGCTGCTGCATGGATTGGACGCTCTGGGAAATGCTGGTGTCACATGCCATCTCACAGTGGATTCAACTCACTTTGTTTGCACCTCTTCCTTAGACGCCATACATTTTCCTCCTCTTCTTCTCCAGACCATTGTTGCTGGTTGTCCCAGTTGTCCACGTCCACAGTCTCTTCCAGCCCTTCTTTATAATTTTCAGACTGTTGGTGCTAAACCCTTGAAAAAATCATACATGTTAAAAGAAATACATAGACAGTGGTCACTTGAAAATCTTCTCTATGTGACCAACTGATGCTTACTAAAGCTTGTGTGAGAATGCAGATAAAACATCCCTGCTTGAGACTCAGCTGATTCAAAAAGCAGATTGATACACTGAACTGAATCTGAATCAGGTTTCTAATACTAATCTTTGCCAATTCACAGAGAGGGGAAAACCATAAAATCACAATAAAGAAGATAATGGCTGCTCATTTGTAAGAACTTTGAAAACAAACAAACAGACAATAAGCAAAACCAGATTTACCTTGCCATAAATCCAAGGTAATCTGATTTTCTCTAGTATCTTTGTAATGAATTCTCATTAGTTTACAGATAGTGTCATGGCGCTTAAGTGGATAATGTTACATGCCATTGGCTATCTTTCTTTGCACAGCTGATGAATGCCCACAGTGTCCTTAGGATGTTCTTATTTTTGAACTCCACGTGACTGAAATATGCATTAACTTTCAATCTTTTATATTATGTTGTAAAGTCATAAAGTGCAATTAAGAAATTATTTATTAGAACAATACATTGACTGAGCTGAACTGTCAGTTGCCCAAGTAAGTTATACGGGAGGAAGGGCTTCCTTAAGGCTTTATTATGGGTTTCATATGCTGAGAAGATCCTCCAGATTTTGTTTACATCAGCCTAAACTTGGAGTAAGTGCAGTGTCAGGTGTTTTATGTTTCCATCTGTAGAATAAGATCCCCATGAACATTTTCAGAGCAGAAGGAACTCTTTACTTTTCACAAAAATAGTATAGTAGGAATAGTTGTGAGCTTTATTTCTTTTGCTTGAGAAAGCCTTTGGGAGTTTTCTGGAGCCAATTAGGTTCATCAATCACTCCCAGTTCTGAAACTTTTAAGGGATGAGTTAGAGCAGTTGGCACTGCTAACTTGAAATGTCTTAATGTTGCATGGTTTACTCTCTCATTCAGAAAAAACATAGTTTCAGACTATCTCCACATTTCAGACATGTATTTTACAGGTTTCCTGAAAAGCACTGTCATCAAAATTTACATATGTTCCCGTGAGAACTTAAGGGATGGAAAATGTCATGCTAATGTAAAGAAACTGATTTTGACTGTGACAATCCGTAACTAATTTGAAGAAATATCACCAATTAGTTTGAACTCAGAGCTTGACTTGAGTCAAGCTATTTTCCTATGAAAAGAAATTATTTTGTTATGACAAGAAATGTGCTTTTCATCTTACAATCACATTTTAACCTTTTTATTTTTTTCCAAGAAAAGAACATCCACTACTTTTCCGCTGAAAAATAGAATAAGCTCTAACAGAGTAACCATTTAAATGCATAGTATTTGAAGTGCTGTTGTAAAGAGAAGAGCTGCCTATGTGAAGAAAGCAAATTAACAAACAGGAAGCCAGGACAATTCTTTATTCCACTGCCGAGTAAGGATACTAAGATGAGACTATATCCTGCTTCCAGAGTACTGTTGACTTTACTGATTACATTGCAGATATTCATAAAAGAATAAGACAACAAAAAACCCTCACAAAATAAATCGGCATCAAAACCCAAAGTAAACCACATGATATGCTTACGGTGTCATATGCTTTTGCCATATGATCCATAAAAAGTATAGAAGGGGTAAAACATTATTCTTATTGACTTCACTGGGAATTAGGTCCTTAAAAGAATAGATAACACTGTCAGAACTGGGGTCACTCAGTCCTGTCCCACATATTTAAAGGACAGTCTTGCCTTCTGAGAAAGACATCATTTTCCTGATTTCTTTAAACTGTACTTAAATATCTACAGCAAGAGAAGTGGATTTGATACTGCTATCTGCAGAAACTGAGAACATAGTAAAATAGGTGTGAAGCTCACTGCAACCAGAACAGCAGTGCTTTATTCTGACTGCATGTTAGCATTTTTCTACCTACTTTGCAAAAGATGTGATATGTCAGGTACAGAGTGACATGGGCACCAGAGAGATTCCCAATTAGCTGCCTTTACTAATTCAGTGAGCCAAGAGCAAGACACTTTCTGTGCTAGTGCAGTCTATTTTCAATGGGGTTTGCTCTGACACAGTTACTCAAATGGGAACTTTTTAAAAAGTGAAACATATCTTTCCCAACTTTTTCTAGGTACATACATGGCCATCTAATTGCTTCATGAAGAGCTTTTTGTAATCTAAGCTTTCCTGTTCTTAGCTTGAGGCCCTTTCTTCTTGACCTGCTATTTTCTGAGACTAAGTAATTCTCTTCTTTCATTTATGCTGTTGGCTTCATAGTATCCATAAACCATGCTGTTTCTCCCTTGAGTTTGCACTATGATGTTAGACAATACAAAATCTGCCTTTTACATTCTCCATGTATTCTATGATTCTACTAATATCCCATCCCTGTGGTCATCTGGGATCAGCTGTCCCAGCTATGTCCTCTCTCAACTTCTTGTGCACCCCCAGCCTGCTCACTGATGGGGTGGTGTGAGGAGCAGAAAAGGCCTTGGCTCTGTGTAAACACTTCTCAGCAATAACAAAAACCTTCCGGAATGATCAACAGTGTTTCCGGCACAAATCCCAAACACAGCTCCATAGCAGCTACGAATAAGAAAATTAACTCTGTCCCAACCAAAGCCAGCTCACAGGTCTAAAACATTTTTATTGCCCTGGACCGTATTTGAGGGCTCTTTCTCATGGGTGCAGAGATTTTTACACTGTGTGAATTGGAACAGCTTGTAATTTTAGGTGTGGCTGCTACCTGAGCCATGCATAATCACCTTAACTCAAGATTTACCTATAATCCTCTCCTTTGATATATAACCATGAAAACCTTTAAACTTTGTTGCTGCACTGCAAATTTTATTTGGCTTCTTACTGTTCTGGTAAATCCTAATCCAGCCCCAAAGAAGACTTGATACTAAAGCTACTTACCTGATTAGGACGAAAAAGGAGAACTGAACTATCCTATGGCCAAAATAGCTTTGAAGAGACAAAAAAAGAAGGGAAAATGACCTGCATATATGCATGGTATGCAGTTTTTCTAAGTACTTCATCTTTGTTTTTTCCTGCAAACCTTGCACTGAAATCCAGGCCTTGCCCAAATTAGAGTGCAGCAGGCACTTCAACAAGGGAACAGCAGACCTCTGCAGAGGACAAAACAAGCATTCCTGAATAAAGTATTTCAAATGAGCATGACTGGAAATCACATGAAGTGTCCTAATGTTTGCATACCACATTACAAAGAATATCAGTCAGCTACCAATTGAAAAGGATCTTATCAGGCTTTTAAAAACAGATGCACATTTTAGACACCGCAGATTCCTCCTCTAAAAGACAACAGGAAAAGATGCTCTAAATACTGATACAGGAAAATTCTCACAAGCATCCTTCCTACACTATAACGATCAAAGTCGTTACTCTGGGTAACTGGATTTTTGTCATAAGGCATATTTTCAAACCATAGGAACATAAAGTAATGCAAGATCTTTTCACTGCTGGCTTCTCGGGATATCAATCTGTTCCCCTCGGCTGCAGAGCAGTGTTTCTGCGGGAGCCCTTACATCTGTGTAACTGCAGTTCTTTCTATTTAACCCCTTCTGGAAGCTCATTTATAAACCATTGCTAGCATGGCAGGTAGAAGTACACTTACCCGTCTCAACAAACTTCCAGCTTTTCTGGCTCTCCAGTAGTCATTTAATCTTCAGGCCCTCAGGAGATGGGAATCTAGCTGGTTTGGAGCAGATTTCCCAAATTGGCTCTGTTAATCTTATTATTTTGTGTTAAGGTCAGTGCCCTCCATGGGGCAGAGGTACAGGAAACAAATACACAGCAAACTGCTGATATATATTACTTGATGCTGTGTTTATAAGACTGCTGCTCATCCCTTTACAGCCTGCTACCAGCAGAAACTAAGCCTGCTGCTATTACCAGTCTAGAGAAGATGTGACACCATCAGTCAGTGGGTTTTTCTAAGCCACTAGGGCAAAACAATGCATGTTAAATCTCTCTCTACCCAGGGATTGATTTCAGTATCTTGCAGTCTGTCACAGCAAACATTGCAGCCCTGTTGGTGGGGATGTTAAAGGTTTCCCCCTCAACTGAGTAGAGAGAGTGCTGCAGTTACAAACAGCAGCTCAAGCAATCAGTTCCAATTAAAGAGTAATTCTGTGACAAATAAAACTCCAGGCATTACTGAGTTCCCATTTTGGCAAAAGAAAAGAAAAAAAAAAAAAAAAAAGACGACTTCCAAATATATCAGATCTACTTACAGTATTTCATTATTATTAATTAGGATGCTCAGGCAAAGCAGACCATGCCTTTATTAGCTGAAGCAGCAGTTTGGGAGCGAATGGAGTTTTATTTCTCATTGATTAAGCAATAGACACAAGCTGAATCAGTAACCCCAAGTGAAGGGTATTAGAGCTGAATGCAGAGCAGATTTGTGTGAAGTCCTATGGCTACAGGACAGATCGATCTATATACTTTGCTCAGGGTAAAACTGCATGAATGACTCTGAAAGGAGAATGCTGCTGCATCACATGGCAGATAATTGTTAATTCATCTTAGTGTGAAATCTTTTTACAACTCACGTAAAAAAGTCATTTCTATGGGAAGGTTGGTCAAGAATATTCCCTTTCAGTGCGCTGATGAAGTAAAGTTCCACCTTTTGTGTGAAAAAAATTGACAGTTGTTCGGTGGACTTGAGACTAAAAACTGTCCTTCCTTTGCTAACTCCTGCTCTGCCAGAAGTGCCCAGCTGGAGAAATGTCCTGCCATGGGTGAGGACACCCAGTCATGTGCCTACTGGTTGCACACCACCTAAAGAGAAGCTGTAGGAAATCCAGTCCTGTGGTCCTCGGATGTCAGCCTTGCCCCAGTGCCTAGAAATAACACTTCTGTAGAGCTGCTGGAAGAAGGAAGCATTTGTTCGGAGTCTGGTGTGGCCATACTGGTTTAAACCTCTGATGAAAATAAATTTACAGTGCATGTCTGCTCTGGCATTGCTGTGGCCGAGGTGCAAACATTTTAATGCTGACGCTGCTCTGAGAGGATCTGCAAATAGAGCATCCTAAGCCATAGCAGCTATTCGCCTCAGGGAACGTGAGTCAGGGTGCTTAGATTGCACTGGTTTCTATTAATTGCTTACTTAACTCCAAAGAGCCAGACATGGCTATTTCATTTAAAGTTATGTTTTTACAAACTTAAAATAGAATAAAATCTAGGTTATAGCAGGAGGTGCCTAAAAACTCATTAGACTTCATTTCCCTGTGTTGTAATGTGATGTGAGAATGAAATGATGGCGGATAAGGAGCCACATGTATGAAAAAATCCTCTCTTGAATGTTCCCTTTGCCCAACATTCAGGCCTCATATCTGATGTGAATGTTACAGTCTTCACCGAACAGATCTTGCCCCAAAGGTTCAAGATCTGTCTTGCATAAGCATAAAAATAAATTATAACTAACACTTCATAAACTAGCAAGATTACACTGTGTCCTGCTTCATTTTCCTAAAAAGCCAGCAATGCAAATACCCATCTGGATGTAAAGAGGGTTTGAAATGGCTACAGGAGAGATTTCCTGGGCAGACAGAGGCATTTTCTTTATTCATGGTCTGTGACTTTTACTCTTATATACACTTCATAGCTGGGGGCAGCTATAGCAGAAAACAGTTACTAAAATTTGCTTTGTGTTTCAGAGAATATGTGATCTTGGTCAATAACACTTGGGACTTTCTTTTATTGTGTGCTGCAAAAGCAGCCTGGGATGCAGGTGAACTGTTGAGGCAGAAAGCAGATATTTTCTCAGTGTCTGATTTGTTGGTTGTTGCATGGCAATCAGTGGATCCCATTTTACCTTATCATTTCCAAGTGAAATTCTCCTGGAGTGGAGCCTAATCTGTGCTTGGGAATAATGACCTGTGCAAACACAGGCAGAATTTCACACTGCAAAACAGAGACTCCCATGAGCTGTTAAGAGATGCAGTTGTTGAAAACCAACCCTGGAAGCAATTTTTAAACACCTAAAGATGCACTGTTCAAGCCTTAAAAGCCCTGCTGCACTACAACATGGCATAGTCACTGGCTGTGGCAGGGCTGTGTGAGGATGCAGAGCACTTCACTGCAAATTCCAACATCCAGGCCTGAACAGAGGCTCTCCAGTGCACTTATTTTAAAGTGATTTGGGGTTGAGCCTGAGAGCAGCACAGAGTCTGTCTAACTTCTTCCCCTGCATGCAGGCACTAAAGCAATATCAGCAGCAGACTGCACTGGCCTGTAGGAAACTCGCAGTGCTGAGGGATTCTTAACACCACCTGCCAACGCCCCTGATGGTCCAACCTTACCCCAACAGGGAGATGGAGGAAGGAGAGGGAGATGTAATGGCAGATGGCAACCCACAAGGAGGTGAGAACTGCATGCTGCACTTTGGCACTTGGTGACAAGGACAACTTTACAGTAACCTAGTTTGCTTATGAATTGGATGAGGATTATTTACCACTTTTCTTTCCCCCATCTTTGCAAGGCACACACAGAATATTTAATTAATTAATTGTCTTGGCTCTGGGAAGCTGTATTTCTGATGCTGGCAAGACATAAGATAACTGATTTTAATATAGCTAAGCCAGACATTGTTGTGTTGTTTCAGGCTTTGATACATTTTCCATGTGAAAATGAGCTGGGGGACAAATGTCCTGGAAATGCGCAGAAATTGAGCAGAGGTTTTGCTGTGCTTTCTGCATGTTTTTGCCTTCAAACAAAAGCACGTTTGATGGATGGTTGCCAACAGGTAAAGGGAAAGAAAATTTGACTTTCTCTTGTGTTTTCCAAAAAATGGTTCTCCTGTCTGCTTCTATGCATTAAAATTAACCTGCTATCTAAATAGATATTATCTAAATTAATTGTGCTGTCTCTGTGTAGTGTTTCCCCAAGGAATGCACTGAAATACTGTTATATCTTTGTCTTTTCCTGGATTGAGATATTAATTAATTATATGAGTAAACCTAGGAAAACAGAAGCAGGTTTCTGTCTTCTGTTTTCATGTGAGTAATGGGGACTAATGTCTCACCTGTGGAGCTTGTCAGTGGTCACTTTGCTGGGTGACCTGGTCCACTACTCCTGGTTGGTTGGGGCAGATGCAAAGAAGAAACAGAGTCATGTAGGGAGGGAAGACACATGAATGGTGTGAAGCATCGCAGCCAGCTCCTGGTAAAAGCCATACAGACACCAGTGCTATGGTGGGCACAGATACCCTCTTAGGTCCTGGCCGCAGGGCCATCATCTTTGTGCTGTGCTGCTCTGGGGTTAACTTAGGCTGTCTTTGCATGAGCCAGTTGCACCAGCCTTAGTGCACTAATGCTGCTACTTCGCTTTCTGCTTAGGGCTCACTCATTAGGTGATCATATGGGGATGTCTACTCTCCCCTGCCTGATGTAGCTACATCCCACACATACTGGAGCCTGATGGAAAGCCTTTGGATGAAAGGGAAGCCTCAGAGTTTGAGATGTTGCTTTTTGAAACTCATGGACAAACAGGATCCCTTTTCTGATCCAGCAAATGGAAATGTGAATGCTCTGCATTGTAACATATTCCTGATGATTGAGATGGACATGGCAGGTTTATTTTCTTCTTGGCTGGTAGTCTGCTCGTATTCAAGGCATCTCCAGGATTTCTAGCTACAGGAAGCACTTCCTTATTGACACTCCTATTCTTCTTGTGATGTGGAAAGCAAACACCTGAATTATATAAGCTTACTTTGGCTCTAAGCTGAGGGGAAGGTAAATGCACATTTTCTTCTACCTCTAACTCACTTATTATATATCTGCATATAAAATCATAAATAGTTGGTTGGAACAAGAAATTAGTACTTAGTATTCTTTAAGACAGCTAATATTGCAGACTGAATTGTTGCAGTGGCTATTTTATGCTGCTCACCAGGGAACGCTTTATACTCCTGTAATATGCCTGTTGCCAGTGTGCCTATTTAAAAAGGAAAGGGAATTTAACATTTGAAAACCAGACCTTACTTTAGCAATGACCAGTAACGTTTACATTTCAAAACTCAGCCTTGATTTGAAAATAACCATATTGCAGGAAAGTGGGTGTTAAAATTGCTTCTATGTTGGGTCAAAAACTTACTCGCTTTGTGTGTTTTACCAGCTCCTGTAATCCGTACTCAGACGAGCACACTGAGAAGGGTTCAGGTGTTTGCTTCCCACTACACAAGAAATTCTTTCAATCGCAGTTGGGATTTACCAAGCTCCTCACTTTCCCATTGCAGGGGTGATGGAGCCCAGAGCCCACAGGAGGGAAGCAGCCCTGTTTCTAACATGGGCACACTTCAGAAATGATCAGGCTGTGCTGTTGGCTCCTCTGAATTAAATGTGAAGCAACTCATTGACTTTGCAGCTGCTGCCTTGCATTGCCCCTGTCTGACCGAGAGCACGATTGGGTTCTGTTTACCAGTCACCTTGCTGACTTTGCACAATGGTTTTGCATGAAATGATGAACAATGCCCATGTAGTGTAAAATCCCTGGGGGCTGTAGCAGACTATCAAATCTGTCAGAGCTGTTGAGGCATCTGGGAATTTTTTATTGCCATACTTTACACTTAAACAACTTTGACACTTAATTGCAAAGGAGTTTGCTTTAAGAGACTTCTAATTCCAGAAGACAGCCAGATAGTACTGAAGTTTAGTCACAGTTAGTGATGAAGATTGAAGAGATTGATGAATAGGAAGGATATTCTTCTGTCTGCAGTCTACACAAAAGAAAAAAGATTCAACTTAGCATCGGCATTCCAGGGCTATTTTTCATATGCCATCTATTGACCATGGCAGGGAGATCCTACTTTTGAACCAGACACCCCACATCCCACAAGCAGCTTTTACCTTTGTGAAGAGCAAAAACATATTCAAGCAGGGATGACCCTAAAACTTTGCTTAGGAGTGCTGTGATTAGAGCTTGTGTCTCTTTACTTCAAGCTTAAAATCTCCTTAGCAAACCTGGAAGCTTGGCTCTAAAATCAGGTTTTGTGTTAAGATGCTGTGCTAGTTACACTCTACATTTGTCAAAACAATCGAACCAAACTGATAGGAAACCAGAAACAAGAGGGGAAAAGTTGGCCAAATTCCTTTATCCAAATATTTTTACAGCGTGAAAATTGAGCTAATAATGCTTCTGCCTGGTTAACAGCTGTCAGAGGATGAAAAATAAGCTACAGGGAATGTAGTCAATCAATCACCACTTTTAATGTGGTGTGAAATCCATAAAGACATTTATACTGAATCTTAATGTGTTTTATGGAAAAATCACTGGTAGTTGTCTTGAAGAGATGCCAAATTTTAACAAGCAGCGTCTGGTGCTTTCCGGGCCACTCTATGCATGTCTGTCCTGTGGGGAAAGATGAGCTTGCACTCCGTTTGCCTCTGGGAATGCATGTTTAGTAACATTCCCTCTGCTTGAGATGGGTCACCACGACATTAACTTCATTCACAAAACCACGCCTGAGCCCCATCCAATTCTTCTCTATCGGGGACTGCAGTTTTTACCTGCAAGCAGCACAACGGCTCCTCTCCTGGCAAAGTGCACACGCTGCAGTCCTGCAGACGGAGGGCATCACCAGGGGACACAACCTACTGATTTCATGATACTGCTTTTCTAAGACAGCAAAGCAGGTGAATCACTGTTTGCAGGGCTGTGGCCCTAAGTTCTGTGCTGTATTCTTTAACCGGGGGTAAAGCGGTAAAGCTAACGCTTCCCTGCATGACACAATGAGGTATTAATATGTGTGAAGAGCTTGGTGTTGAACATCAGACAGAACAGCCTATATATAGCCACAGAGAGCAGCTTTATAATTCAAAGAATAATAGACTCATAGAATGGTTTGGCCTGAAAAGGACCTTAAGATTATCTAGTTCCAATCCCCCTGACATAGGCAGGAACACCTTCCACTAGACCAGGCTGCTCAAAGCCGTGTCCAACCTGGCCTTGGTCATTATGACTTACAGCATTGGGAAATTAAATGCCCAGTGACTGTGCACAGAGAATGCGTGCCTCAGGTTGCTGAAGGATTTGTGTTTCCCTGTGGCCCTGCTCTTCAATGGGGTTTGTTGGATGGATACAGCTGGATACAGCTGTGATGGTCATGGTCTGTGGCATCCTCCTCATCCTGCCCCAGAGGAGATATACTGTATCAGGTGGTGCTGAATTATGGGCTAAAGCCCCCTAGGTCACCCTCCTCCTCTGGCTCAGCAGACCCATGGCAGGTTTTAGGCTGGTGAGTGAGTCCTGGGTGAGTGCAGGGAAGCTCATCCTGCCCAAGGCATTCATACACGAAAGGAGAGCAAGTCCCAAGGTTTTCTGCCATTGTATAAGGTCAAAACACCATGTGAAACATAACACAAGACACTTGCCTATTTACATCTCTACCAGTTCATTTATCAGAATCAGGCCAGCCATTAAGGGCCAGTCTCAATGGCAATTTTACACTATCTAAATCTATAGTGCTAGGGACCTGAGTAGCTGACAGCTCATTTCCCACAAACTCACAACCACTCGAACATCGCTCCTCTTCCTCATGTCAAAAATTCATACTGTCATCTGAGGCTCACCTGGTATGCTCCATCAGGTGTTGTTTTTAAGTAACCTTATAGAGAAACAAGAACAGAAACAAGACAGTGACCCAACGATAAACTGGTGTGTAATTTTCATGCACAAGAATGGTAAAAAATTAGAAAAATGCTGAATAGTCTTACTGTTTCCTTCTCTTCTGGTTAACTTTTACCTAGTGATGTGTAGAGGCGAGCAACTACTATGCCTTAAATCAAGCATTTACTCAGTTTCATAATGTATCTTTCACAAGTGAGTTAAGGCTCCCACTTTCTCTTATTCCACAGTATCAGATTTATACAAATTAAGGCAATGGAAATTCTTAGTGGTAGGATTATGCTCAGAATATCTTCCTAATGTCTTGTCACACTGTGTTCTCTCTTTCAAACTGGGAAGGACACAGGCACAGTCATAACAGGTCAGTCCAAAATAGAAATTGAATGCCTCAGGATGGCTCTGGGGCCAGCGCTGGTGGCATGGTTCCTGTCCAGCCTGATGCCATCAGTATAATAAAAGCTGTGGTTTCAGATGAGTTACTTACAGACATTAGTTCAGAATGCAAAGACTCTCCAGCAGAACCAGGCTCTCCGGAGGAAATGATCAGGGCTGAACAAGCATGGTGGTTAACCCTATTCAAATAGAAGGTCACTGTATTGTACACTGTCTGCAGCCTGATAAGCCAGTGAACAACCATGAGCATTGGACTTCCAGGCCCTTGGCTCTCAGGAATATAACTGTTCCTGAATGGTTTCTGAATTTATAATTTAAACTGTGTAACATGAGACTATTACTAAATATATCTAAATATAAAAACTAAATATATCTGAATATACTAAATAACACCAAACAGACATTCATGCTTTCTTTGCTCTATGTATTCATTTTCCTCTTTTATCTCAGATAAGCTTCTAGCCTCCAGAAATTGTATCTTACAGTAATGTTGTATATTAGTGGCATGCAAAATTTGGAAGCTTTCCTAATATAACCCCTGCGTTCCAGTGCGCTGCTCTTTTATTCAACAAAACATACTATGGCCTTGTGCTTCTCCTTTTCACTCCTGTCAGAAAAGATGCATCATTTGTTTCATTAAGAGCATACCTTGTAAAATGCTGGTTTTCCTACTGGATGACAAGTTCCCTCAGCTTCCACTGAATTCAGTCATGGTGGAGGATGCTGATGAGACCGAGCTTCAGCTCTCAGCTAAGTGAAGCATTTGGGATTTATTTCAGTCCCACTGAAATCAGCGGGACATAAATATAGTTTTAAACAAACATTCAAGTACTCTGCCAAATGCATCCAGACTGCTGAACATAGGTCTCCACAAGAAACTGATTTCTATTTCTTGCCTTGATAACTTATTTTGACACATTGTTGCGGTACCGAGTCAGTCAGACCATCTTTAACACATTACAGCCAAGAAAGAAGTCAGCCTGCCGTGCTGAAACTCATGAATAAGGATCATCTTGGGGTAGTAGTTCTGAAAATCAGCTGCACCCGTTTTCATATTAACAGTGCGGTGCCCCTATTTCCAAGAGCTCTTTCACTTGTGTACCTCCAAGGAAGCTAAGACCAGGAGTTAGGCAGCCGGTGAAGAGCTGGGTGCCCAGACTCACAGACACATGTTTTGCCATGTGTGGAGCAAGCAGTATCACACATGAGATGCCCATCAGGTGCCCAAGGGCAGCAGCATACTTAAGGTGCATGGAGGCCCACTTATGCACCACAAAAACTCCTGAAGACTGCTGTGGCATTGACCAGACGTTTTATACAGCCAAGTATACAGTGTTATACAGCGAAGGGTATTTTATCTCACCCAGATATATCCTTCATATGTTTGGGTTCAATTTTTAATTTTAGTGCATAGTTTCTCTTTCATTTAACTTGAAACTCTGTATCCATGCCAGCACTGCAGCTACATTACCTTGTTGTTTCTGCAGTTCCTTTTGTCTTAGAATCATAGAATAGTTCGGGTTGGAAAGGACCTTAAGATCATCTAGTTCCAACCCCCCTGCCATGGGCAGGGAC
>JAOEHY010026458.1:0-13325 GCA_025447955.1 Psilopsiagon aurifrons | reverse complement strand
AAGGCCAGGTTGGACATAGCCTTGGATGATATGGTTTAGTGTGAGGTGTCCCTGCCCATGGCAGGGGGGTTGGAACTAGATGATCTTAAAGCCCTTTCCAATCCTATCTATTTTATGATTCTATGAAATAGACACTTTCAAGAAGTAACTCAACCCCTTTGTAACACACATACAAGACAAGTGGAATTAATTAAATAGGATTTTTCTTTTTATCCATCTTCACTGAAGAGGGAGTCTAGATAACTAGTGTAGACCATTTATCCACCTTTTACACAGTGGAAATGAGTGGAAGTGAATCCAAATTCTGCTGCATGGCTTCAGTAATCCCCGATAAAATACAGTCTTGAGCTGGGTGATGTCTTCAGTAGTTTTTGCAACCTAAATAAAAGCAATATGTTTAGCAATATTTTAACTGGAACAGAATGAGAAGTGTCTGTATTTTTTCTGCTGCTGTGTAAGTATGTCACATCGACCACATATTAATGCTGCAAGAACTAATAAAATAGCAACTCAGTTCCAATATGTTAAATTACGTTTAATATTACCCCTTCCCCTCAAGAAAGAAATGATGATGCCTGTGGTCCTTCTAAGAGGTTCTTGTGCCTGTTCTTAAGATTATAATATGTTATAGTGGCAAAGCAACTGCAGAACAGAGCTGTGGAAAAAATGCACTAGGTCACAAAACCACTTATCCATTATGTGAAAGTGATGAAAAACTGATTTTAGGTGCCTTTTTCTTCAAAGAGTCATTAAATGTTTCAGATAATAATTGACCTAATTCACTTTAAGACAATTAGGAGTTGGTAATCTTTAACCAATGCCTAATTGGTTAAAAGAAATGAGGACAAACGCTAGACCACAGCAAATACATTAACTGCTCCAATGGCATTCTGTCCCTCTGATGTCAGTTCATGTAAGCTTAGCAGTGGTCAGTGGCAGTCTTGCTGGTCTAATATCATTGCTGGTTGTCTTTTGAACAAATTCCATTAGAATAACTCCTTTTGGAACATATTGCACAACAATTGTAAAAAAAGGAACATGTTTTATTACACCATATGATATACTTAAAAAACAGAAAAGGCTGAGAGTGCATGATGGATGAAATAAAAGCTTCCATGTTTTATGTCTAATAAGATACATTACTTCTTCATACCTATCAAATAGGAATTTCTTGGCTCTTTTGCTCATTTCCAATCTCACACCTTGAGATCATAAATCCAGTTTCATTGGCCTCTGAACTAAAATTTGTGTTTACCTAACACAACACTTTATTTGTAACCATTGCCAAGGAATAAACAGGGAACACCTGGTTGTCCTTCTAGATACTCGATTAGCATGTCCACAATTACTAGCATTCACATTTCAAACTTCACTGAGTTCTTCCAAAGCATCAGCAAATCATGGGCCAAAGATGGGTTTATTAAAAGATACACAGCAAAATGTAATAATACACTGAGAACAATAGAGTCTGCTATACTTCAAGGACCATTTTAGGATTTTCTCCCAAACACTAGGAGAGCCACAGCTGTGGCTAGGTTATTTCTGTGAAACTCCCTGGTAAATCCCTTCAGATATATTCTGTTATATAGCAACATTATTATTTTGCTTTCTGTGATTAAACTTCATTATTATTTTGGCCAGTACTGAACAAATTAAAGAAAAGTAGCAGCTGTGGCAATGAATTTCTAGATTGAGTTTCCAAATTACCTCTATGTGTGAAGTTTTCTGCTTAGCAAGTGCTAAAAGATCACAGAATCACAGGATGGTTTGGGCTGGAAGGGGCCTTTAAAGGCCATTTGGTTTCAGCCTCCCCTGCCATGATCAGGGACACCTTACACTAGACCAGATTGCTTAAAGCTCTGTCCAGCCTGGCCTTGAACACTGCCAGGGATGGGGCATCCACAGTTTCTCTGGATAACCTGTTCTAATGTCTTACCACTCTCTTAATATCAAATATAACTCTACCTTCTTTCAGTTGAAAGCCAATCCCCCTTGTCCTGTCATTATGTGCCCTTGTAAAAAGTCCCTCTCCAGATTTTTTTGTAGGCATCTTTATGTGCTGCCAGGCTGCTGTAAGGTCTCCCTGTGCCCTCTGGTTTCCAAGCTGACTAAGCCCTACTCTCTCAACCTGTCTTCATGGGAGATGTGCTCCAGCCTTTTAAGAAAAAAATAAATTCCTTACATCCAATCTAAATCTACCATTCAGTTTAAAACCATTGCCCCTTGTCCTGTGACTACAGACCTTTTCTCTATCTTTCTTATAAACCCCTTTTAAATATTGAATGCAACAGGATCTCCTCAGAGCCTTCTCTTCTCCAGGCTGACCAACCCCAGCTCCCTCAGTGCTCTACGGAAGAGGTGTTCTAGCCCTCTGATTATTTTCATGGCCCTTCTATGTGCCTGCTCTAAATGCCCTATGTCCTTCTTGTACTGCAGGCCCCAGAACTGGGTGCAGTACTCCAAGTGGGGTCTCATAAGAAAAGACTAGAGCAGGAGAATCACCTCACTTGACTTGCTGTCAATACTTCTTGTGATGAAGCTCGGGATAGTATTGGCTTACTGGACTGCAAGCTCACACTGCTGGTTCATGTCCAAGTTTTCAATCAACCAGTATCCTCAGGTCTTTCTCTATAAGTCTGCTCTCAATCAGTTCATCATCCAGTCTGCAGTGAAACTAAGGATTGCCCTGACCCAGGTGCAGGACCTTGCACTTGCCTTGTGGAACTTCATAAAATTTGCCTGGAACCACTCCTCAAGCTTATGAAGGCCCTTCTGGATGGCATGCCTTTCCTCCAGCATGTTAACTTCACCACACAGCTTGATGCCATCTGCAAACTTGTTGAGGATGCACTCAGTCCTACCATCTATATTGTCAATAAAGACCTAAGCTTTATTAATAATGATCTATAATCTCTTTGTGAATGTAATTCTGAAGACATCATATGTGTTAAGTTTCCTGTGGAAAATTATGTCAGCTTCAATATTGTCAGTAGGCATAGTCTCATGATACCTATAATATGTGAACTGGTTTTAGGCACAGAAAACTTAGGAAGCTGGCTAGGACACCAGACTGCCATAGACACAGATCATTCTTTGTCTTACAGTTAGGTAACATGTCACTGGTTAGTAGGAGAGAGCAGAACAAAGCATGTGATGGTACAATGAGCTGCAGCTTTGGCTACAACCATACTGGCAAAGCTGAGAAGGCAGACAGCAAAAATAGAAGCATCAGACAATCACTTCTAATGCCTACTTGTCCAGCACAGACTCAGGTTCAAGTCCTTCTCCTCAAAGTTTTTTCCTACAGTTCAATTCTGCCTACATTACTTGCAAGTCATGAGACAGCTCCAGCTTTAGGTAGAGGGTGCAAGCCTAGAGAAGCTAGGCTTTTAAGGGGACATGCTACAAAGACCAGGGAGCATGGTTGCCACCTACTGTTCATGGTAACTGAAGCATCCCAAAAAGGTCCCTGGAGTCCTGTAAGGGGGTTGCAGAGATTACCCTCTCCCAAATGATTAGAAAAAATGTGCCAGCAGAAACTGCCTGGGCTAGCTATCTAGATATTTGGAGAGCATCCGTGGAAAGCAGCAACTAATCACAATGTCTGTACATTGAAGCAGATAAATGAATCAGGATTTTTAATGACTATTTTGGCAGCAATTTTGAAGCTAAAAGCCTATTGTTAAAGGAGACATGAGACATTTGAAAAAGACAGGAAGCAGGCAAAGGAAGTCTCAGGAACCGATAATAAAAGGTACTGGGGTGTTTTCCCTCCACACATTTAAATACTTAGACTTTTATTAGGCAGTTTAATTATTGCTCAAGCAATTTAGCTTAGTTTGCCTAGATGTAGTCCTAGTTTCACTTTCTCTAGCCAGAAAGAACCAACAAAGCATGACAGCTGAGCCTGTTTTCTTAGTTCCTCTTAAATGATCATGTGCTATGTGAAACTGTTTTTAAAACATGGTCAGTCTTGACATGTATCACCTGCTGTGAATGGAGGTGTTTTAATCCGCAAAAGATAGGGCAAGTCAATAATTTGCAAGGTTAACTGTTAAAGGATAAATTAAATGATGATTTTAGGCTCTACTGTCTCATTTACTCACTCCATTGACTTGCATTGCCCAGCCTCCATCAAATGGCTCCATGAAGGTTCTGCCTTTCTGTCCACAATTACTATCTGCAGCAGACAAGAATAATCTCTGGACTTGTCTCTCTCCAGGAAAAGTTTATCAAGAAGTCCATTTTCTTCAGAAAAACTGTGAATGGTGAATCTCTCCCACCACTGTATTCTTCCTCTCTTTCCACCCCCTGTTCAAGAACACATAACCAGTCTATGAACAAACCATGCCTTTGTGATTCAACCTACTTACTACTTTGAGCAGAGTTGTTTAAACACTAGAATTTAAGCTTTATTCATTAAACACCAGAATTTGAAGTCTTAGAATTGATGGTCACCCAATTTAAGATAATATAGAGTGTTTTTCATTTCAGAAGGTTCCATAAGGTCAAACTAACTACTCAAATGTAGCAGAATTTGCACAGCATTCACACCAAGGCAGTTGTGAATACTTTGGTGTGAATGAGTTTCTGCATTATAGATGCAGACAGGGGTGAGTAAGCTTTAAATCAACAGTGCTAAATGAAGGGAGGAATACTGAAAGGGTTTTCAAGTTCACTTTTAATTTTGTCATCTATCATATCCTTTGGTTCTGACTACCCAGTGGAATTCTAGGTCCTAGTCAAATGGGATTGTCATTGGTTTTTGTTGATATTTCCACTGTGATTCAGATATTTGGTTAACTTTTGCTGCAAAAACTAAAAAGAAAAAAAAGTACCTTTATTAAAAAAGTAAAGACTGCAGCTTTAAAAGCTGCTACAGATTTTTGTGAGTTGGAAATTTAACTAATGTAATTTTTTGAATCTAAAATGAAAGTTCGTGTTTACATTTATGAGGAAAAGAACACAGGTCTTTGAATCATAAGTCAAAAATGACAATCAAATAGTTATAAATTCAAACTAAGAGAACTTTAAAAATGGAAATATTATAAATTTTATAATCCAAAGAAACTTATTCATCATTTCATCAGTTTAATTAATTTGCTTAGTATTTTGGATTCAAAGTATTAGTACCTCGTAGGATAAGTATGTTGTACCAGCAGCTCTCAAATAGTGATCTCTGCATATGAGTGTCCTGCAAAGCCAAAGAAATTACTTGGTTGTATCATTTGTTTCAGCGTATTTAATCTTAGTCGTTTAAAGTACATTTAAAATGAAACAAGACTTGTCTCCTTACTCCAGAAATAGTCTACTATAAAGTAAGATTAATCTCCTTGCTCTAGTGTATGAGATACTGCTGACCTTGGCTTCCTCTGATGAGCTGAAAACATGCAAAAAACCACGGTAAATACTCAGAACTCAGCAAGATGAGGATCTTTATTTCTTGCAAATCATACATGATTCAGAACAGTTGCTCTCAATTTACAGTCTGTGATCTGCAAAGAACACAACAAACATATGGTGTGACTTTCTTTCCTTCTAACTTTTAAGTCACATTTAATGACAGTAAAGAATAGAGAAAATGCTTTTCCTAATATTATTTTTCCATATAAACACATGCTGCCATTGCCTTAGGGTAGTGGTTTAACTGGAGAAGGATGTGGTTTGCATGCCACATTCTGTTTTAAGTATGGTGCATTTATCAGAAGTATTGGTCAACTGATGCGCGTTATGCAGTGTAGCGTGATCAAAAACTTATAAGAGTATTTTTAGATCAACAAGATTGTCTGAGCACTGTTTATTTTTTATACTCCCACTGACTTCTCATAGACTTTGATATTGCAAAGAAAGCAAAGTGGATAGCTAGGATGCAGGAGGATCTCTTCAGGTATCCTCAATATGGCAGCAGTGGATCAGTTATATGGCTTGATGTTACTGCATTTTGTTTTGTGGATATATCAATAGAAAGCTTGATTAATTTATTTCTCACCCTACCTTTTCTAAGCTCAAAAATGAGTTTGAATGAGAAGCACACGTGTTGTCTATATTAGAACAATAGGTGGCTAGAACATTTTGCAGAGTTAAAAATGATACCACTTTCTCTGGAACCATTCCATAGACCTAACTTAATTATGAAATATCTGTGATTGAGAATGTGTAGTCAGAATCTTTTTTGAAATTGAATTTATGTTACAGTCACCTTGAGATTAAAAGTGTTACCTAGAGCAAGAATCACTTACTTAGGGTTAGAAACATAGTACCAGACTTAGTCCTCTTGTCTGAGTCTGTTTAAGCACCATGTGACCTAAAGCTTCACTGAAACTGGCTGTCCAAAGAAAGTTTGCATGGGCTTCCAAGAGGTATCAGTATTAGAAGTGTTAACTGGCTTAGTTTACACTTACTCTAAGATGATAATGCAGGCATGTTATGTATAACCTGGTTTAAGGATATACAAAGTATGGCTTAACCAAGTCAAGAATGCCTGGAAAATATATAAAGCAGTTCTGGAGAGTGTTACTTACTGACAGCATCTTTGCACATTTATCCAAACTTTCATTTTCATAGAAAGCATCCTTATTAAAGCACAATACTAAGACACATTCAACATGTTACAGAAGTCTGAATTTGTCTGTGCACAGGCAGATACTGATGGAAGAAATAACCCTATGCTGCCTAATAGACAATTTATTGAGAGCAAGAGTGGTGGAGTGATACAGTTTTCAGAAGTTTCAAAATACCTATTTGCATATTAATGACAGGATTATTAAATTCCATGCCTTTCTGTGCAAGTTTTGGGAAACTAGTCTCATTTTTTTTGTCTAAATACTATGATAATGGTGCCCTTTTTAATAGTTAACTCAGCTTATGAATTAATTAGATCGAGGGGTTGATTTCCTCATGTAAATACATGAATGCCACAGACCTACTTTCATGTGCCAAAACCTTACTTTTATGCTAATCTATTATCCAGTCCATGATATATCACCTTCTGAACTCTCCTGTGCCTGCAACTGTCCCACACATGTAGTTCACATATCTCCCTTTCTGCTGGGTGCCAGCACAGCTCCTCTCTGTCTACCTGTCTGAACTCATCTATTGCTTCTTTTCACAGCTTTGCCTCTGTGGTCAGTATCTTTTCCTCTATGAGTTGAATTGCCTTCACTCAATATATACCTCACCCAGTCTTCATCACAGCACCATTTCCTTCTTTCTGCTTAGACGCTGACTTAAAACATTGGATTCTTTTTTATGCATAGGAGTTGGGTTAAATGGACTAACTCAGGGTACTTCTATCTTGTACAATTACAGTGTTGATTTTGGAATGAGTTGAATTCCTCAGCATAATTAGCCTGAAAGTGACCTCATATCAGTGCTGCTGTCATGTCTATACAGAAAATCATTCACATGCTGATAATGCCTCACTTTGATTTATATGATATTTCATTCTTTAAGATTTTTTTTTTTTTTCTTTCAAGAGCTGGTGTCATTTTCACACAAATATCAAGGAGAGAGATTATTTTTACCGTGTGTTTTGTTTGTAAGCTAATGAACTGAGATCTAGGAGCCTCACTTTTCAAACGCCTTGTTCGTAGTTGTTTTCTACACTCACAGATAAATATTGCAGTGTTTTATGACTACTACTACTACTCCAAATGCAACTTTTTCCTGGGAAATGATCAGAGGAAATCTTTTTAGGTGATCATAGGTTGTCTAGTGTGTCTAAGCATTAATATTTGCTTAAGAGAACCTTAAAGATACAAGCTAACTTTGTGGACTGTAAGAATGCTGAATGACTTTGAAAGTGCATGATACATTCTCCAACCATTAATCATCTTATCCTTCTGTAGCCTTTAGCAGAATAATAATAATCAGAAAAATCTGTTATGTCAAACTATTAAATTTCTTTTCCTTAAAAAGGTTTTTTTTATCTCTCGTGCACCATTCTGACTTTATTTGCAATATGTCTCTGAAGGACTTCACTTGAGTCAGGAGATTTACTTTGAATTTATACCACTTGAAATTAGAAATGTTTACAAATGAATTGGAGATAGCATATATTTTTCCTGATTTCAAAATATAATTTAATCCACTCAGCTGTAAGATTTTAGATTATGTATGGGTTTTTTTGGAAAGAATTGGAAATGTTCTGCAATTACTTTCTTGTAAAAGTTGCCCTTCTGTGGATTTGTTCAAACTCCAGATACTCAAATCTTGAAAAGACATTTTTGGGGAGAATGTTTAAGACAGGCAGTTTTTCTTTTTCTAAACTTTGTGGAAGCATTTGAAAATGTTCCTTTCTTTGTGTTGTGCATAATTGAGATGGACTGCAAATTTTATGCTACTTGGTAAAATGGTGAAATAATTTTGATTATTTTTTTCCAAGTATTTTCCACATACTGCTTCAATAAGACTAACATTAAAAAAAACCCTTTTTTTAATGTGAAAACTTGACACCTGTTTTTTTTCTATTGGTGTCAGTTGGACACTTTATTTTACAGGATATAGGAATACTCACAGACACTGGTGACAATACAGGGCATTTTCACATCGCTGCCTCTCACATCATGTTTAAATGATCTGCAGGAGAAACATGAGGGTAAGAAAGGACAATGGTGCAGACCACCTTTTTCTGAATATTATTCCCTCAATCTTGGCAACTGCTTCCTGTGGTAACAACTAGCATTTTAGAAGCTGCTTATTCACAGGTATAATTGCCTTAAGACTGCTTTAAAACCTGAAAAGGGTAAAAAAGAAAATATTCAGAGATGCAAAACACTTTGTGCAACATTCCCTGGAATGATTAATCATGATTAATTACTCATTGAAACAGCCTGTAAGAGCAGCATTTTGTCTTGAATAAATTTAAAGAGTGGGAAATATAAGTTTTTTAAGATAACAATGATGAGTTTAATAGTCCCAAAATTGAAAATCTGTATCTGCCAATGAAGGCCTATGAGGGCTCTGGCAAGATATAACTGCAGGCAAACCTACATGGCTGGCTGCAAATAGCCCTGTGTATGGTACTTGCATTTCTCTGGCCAGAAGCAACCCAGCTGCAGTATGGAAGACATGTAGCCTTCTTGCAAGAGGCATAACAAATCAAATGCATTGTTAACATGACTGTACAGCTTGTGGACCAGAGGTTTTCTATTGTTGTTAGGTTTGGGAGTTTTTTACACTTGACTTGCTGGGTGCGTAGGCAGATAAACCTGACTATGCCTTGACATGTCCTTGTATCATGGCTGAAATGAAGCAGAAGTCCTGTGGGAAAAAGGATGTGATCATTTAACTTTAGCCTTTATTATAAACACATGCATAAAAGCTGAATTAATTTTGTGCAGGCAACTACAATATTGGCATTCTCCAACTTTTCTGAAATGATGTCGTAATTTTAATAAAGTTCTGCTAATACCTTTTGTGTGTTTATAATCTCACACACTTATACAACAATGTTCTTTTTACCTCTTTAATTATCTAATAATTTAAAAATTTCTGTTAAATTTTTCCTTTGCTACAAATTTAAAACAAAGTTCAAATAACTGCATATTATGTAAAAAAACTGTCTTCTCTCCGCTTTAAATGAGATGCCTGACAGTATTGGTGACTGTTCTATTTTGAAGAAAAGGTGAAAGAGGAAGGCCTGTTTTCATGACTGAAACTAATTTGTACAATTATAACATTCCCAATCATTTCTAAGAAAATATTTCCTACTGCTTCCAGTAATTATCATGACTTAGTCCAAACTCTGCTCTGTCACTGTTCCAATGTAAGTGCCTGGCTGAAACTGAACTTGCTACTCATACTATTGTTATATATTATGCATTGATAATATTTGTATTATTTTTTCTACCCATTTTAATGCAGACAGATTGTTTACTTTTAGAAGATTAAAACTAAACAGCTGCAAGCAGAAATTCTTCTTGACATTTTGAAACATTTTTAGAAGCAGCTATGATTTTTACAGTCCCATTAATGCCTATCAGTACTTCAGATCATTCTCTTTGTTGTACTTCCTTTTGAACTAGCAACATGGAATTTCAAATCACCTTTAATTTCAGTATTTAAATTCAAGAACTTGAAATCCTGTTTGCTGAATCCTTTCAGAAGTCCTCGTCAGCTTCCCTGTGTGACACAGTGAAACAGATTATGGGTCACTTGCAATGTTCTATTATCTTTGATCAGTTCTGTTTCGCAGTTATTAATTGTGTAAAGTATTAGACACAGCAAGCAATTCCAGAATATTTATTTTGGATAAAAACCTAATAATACTAATTCCTATTATTTGTAGAAGTTCATGAAACATCAATGAAAATGTCCTAGTGAGATTATTCTTCATAAAATATAACACATGAAAAAAAGCAGGAACAAATGTCCAAGAACATAAAAATAAATATGGAGGTGCAAAACTACAGTGGAACAAAATGAAGGCAAAATATTGTTTGACAGTGCAGGCATGCAAAGTACAATGGAGTCTGAGGGTATAACTGGAATATTAAAGTGAGGCAAAGCTGAGGGTATAACTGGAATATTGAAGTGAGGCAATAATAGACAAAGAAAAGGAATTCAATACCTTAAGCAGTTCTCAGTATTTGCCACCTTTGTGTAATATTCCATGTGTTTATTAATGATGAGAAGAAGAGCTAAACTGGATGCACCTTTATCTTTCATTATCTGATAATTTTTAACTAAATAGTCTGCCATTTTATAGTCCAATCTTTCTGTGTCTTTAGTTTTGCTCTTGTGCAGCCGCATTATTAGTGGCAGATTTTCAGCAGCAGTGAGGGGTAGATGGAGGAGCTGAGCTTGTAACCTTTCATTAACACCATGAGGAACATGCATCTTAATACATTTCTTTTAAAATATCCGTTAGCATTATGCTGAAAATTATTGTTTGGGAATATATGCAATAGTCCATTGCATGGTCCAACACACCAATGCTCTACATGTTAAAATTTGTACTATAATTAGTTGATTTCTGAATGTGGCATACTTTACTCTGTTTAAAATTTAATCCAGAATTTTTGCTGTTAGTATTTTTAACTGATTAACATTAACATTAGTTTGCTTAACAGGTATTGTAAATATACAGAGAATGTAACAGGAACAGTAGAGAATCCAATCCTAGCACAAAAAGTGCCATGAGTTAACCCATCAAATTGTGAAACAAAACAGAGAAAAAAGGCTTTGCATTCTAAACTCAGTAAATAAGTCTTCTGTGCTTTAAGAGTTGCCAGGCTGGCCCCCACTGACCTGACAAATAGCTTTAGCTTTAGAAAGAAAATATACTACTTGAAAGGTCAGATCACAGACAAGGCGATTGAAGAATCAGTAACGAGTGAACCTAAACAGTCATCAGATCCCAGCCAGTTGTCAGGGGAAAGGTTATCAGTCAAAGCATAGGAGCGCACCACTGGTTTAGAGGGAAAGTCCCTTAACAAATGACCTTTCCACTCTAAATGTTTTCTTAATTGTGTGGCAATAATTACTCAAAGGGATGTTAAGACTGGAAAATATGACAACAGCAATTGAAATGTACAGCAAGAATGAGAGAAGGGCATGAAAAAAATTTTCCAAAATAGTAAGATGTTTATTTACAGAATCCTTGGTTAATGGAGTATATAACAAGTAAACTCCTACTTCAGATATCCAAAAGGAAGATAGACTTAAAATGTAGTTCAGGTAAAACCTTTCAGTCTCCTTTTATTTTTTTTTTTTTTTTTTTGTTGTTGTTGTTTTTGTTTATTTGGGCAATCATTGGTTGTTCAGCATGAGAATGAGAAAATTCTGACTCTCCTCTAAGTAAAATATATAATTCAATGTAGTTTTCTCAGTGAACTCCTGAGAACACACTAAAATGAAAGCTTCACTAATTCATATAGTGGAAAAAATACCTGTGAATTCTTGATAGTTTTGGTTCATTCCTCTCACTGCAATTTTCTGGACTAGGGTATCTGAAATATGAAAGACTGTTTTATTTGCTGTTCCTAAACTCAACCTATTTACTCTTAGTGTCTGTAGAATTAATTTCCTTTTTAAAAAATCACTGAGTCCAAAAGTCCAAATTCCCTTCCATGCAGAACTTTGAAAATGAGGATATCCTAATTCCCAAGGAGAATAAAGGGTTCACTAAATGACCACTGCATAGTAAAATAGTGTGTTAACTCTGAAGTATAAAGTTAGAGCTACTCTGCAAAAGAACCTGGGTATTACAATGTCTCTCTGCACTTCGAAGGGCGGGATATTTATGCACGAAATCCAAGTTTGACTGCTGATTGAACCACAAAAACAGTTGCATTCTGCAGGCAACAAATTTCTACTACAGCTTGTCTGGAGTGCTTAGGTTCACAAAGGACCCTCAGATATCACAGCACAGGCTGCTTCTATGTTTTAATAATTGATTAACTGATAGACTTACAGCATCCAAGTTAGGCACCTTCTTTCTTTGCATGGTATGTCACTCATACAAAGCATGTCTAAAATATGCACAGACAAAAAATGCTTTGTTCATCTATGTTTTTAGATGCTTCATGTAAGACTTTATGGTTAAGCAGCATTTGCCAATAAGGGATACAGTCACAGGATTCATATATCATTTCAGAGTTTTACGCAAAGTGCTGCCTAGCACAAGGACTAGAAATTAGCTTCTGCTTTTTGTCAGGTGGGTATCCAAACCCATAGTAGATTGCCTTTATTCTTGCATCCTATGTAAACTTCATTGCTTCATCCAAGATAGAATACCATCAAAAGAAGGAATGCACTCCATCACACTGCAGAGTTTGTTGTTTGAACTGTCTCTTAAGGTAAAAAATAATGTTAAAATCACTACAAGAAGTACATGAACTGGTTCTTCCCCCAGGGAAGATATGATGGTTAACAAGCACATAACTAAAATAAGGATCTTTTACTACATTTTAAGTCATTTCTTCAGAGAAAAGACAGAAGAAGATTTAGGCTATAAATACTGATTAGGGAGGGACATATTCCTTCAGCTAGCCATGCAGATGGAGGAAAACAAAGTTTTATTGCTATTCTTTGTGTTTGCTATTGGACAGTTTTTGTGACCCACCACTAGCTCTGCATCTTCTCAGATGCCACTCTCAGACAATTAGCACCGTCTGTTGTAGGGACAGTTCAGGGGCACACTGGGTACTATGGGAGCTAGTGGAATACAGATGCTGTGAGTGATTAAGGGCTGATGCAGTGTTCTCCCTGAGGACACGATCTTTTGCAGTTTTCTCTAGCTCAGATGTTCAGGCAGAAATGGCTTTGTGGGGTGATGCAACTGTTCCTTGAAAATAACAACACCCAACAGTAAGTAGGGGGGG
>JAOEHY010026457.1:0-10709 GCA_025447955.1 Psilopsiagon aurifrons | reverse complement strand
GGGCGCCGCGGAGCCTCCACAAAAATCCCAGCAATTAGGGAAAAACCGTTTCTTCGGCACATTCTGTGCCTGTGAGGTCACGGAGCCTCCACCCCCGGCGTGTGCGGGTGGGACCACGCGGCCCTTAACCATGCCATGGCCTGGCCCCGCACGCAGCACAGAGCATGCACGGGCCAGGATGTGGTCTGCAGAGATGCTGAGCCCCATAGGTGCAGGCACTGCGGAGTGGGGAGCCCCGCTGGGTCACAAAACGACCCCCAAGTGATGCTGAGCCCCGCAGCACCCAGACTCTGCAGATTGGGGATCGTGGCTGGGTCAGGGTATGGTCCACTGTGATGCTGAGCCCTGGCAGCGCTCAGGAGGCAGGGGGGTGCTGAGCTCCCCCTGAGCAGTGCTATCCTGAGCCGGGGCACATCCTGCACTGGCACTGGGACTGGCAGCAGCATTGAGAGCCTTTGGGCACCTCTGTCCTTTGCGGGGCTCCCCTGATCCAGGACAAGCCTGACCTTGGACATCCTCGATCCCCATGTCCCTGTGTCCCAGCTCACCTTGAAGCCAATGTCCCCCTTCTTGCAGCACAAGCAGGCCAACATGAGGAAGATGAAGGTGAAGAGCCCCGAGAAGGAAACAGCCACGACAGCCAGCGAGGAGGACCAGGAGAGCTCGCTAAGGGGGGTGCCGTCTGCAGGGACAGGGGAGAAGAGGGGACCGGGGAGCAATGAGGCTGTGCCAGGGGGTCCTGGGGGTTCACAGGATGTTTTGGGGCACATTGGGGGTCATGGGGGAATTAGGGCTCCCAGCCCAGGCCAGGGCTCTGCATGGAGTGGGATAGGGCATCCCGAGGCGGGATGGATGCTGCACCAGCGGGAGGATGGGAAGCTGGTCCCCAGCTCACAGGAAGAGCCAGCTCCTGCCCCATCCCGTCCATGGAGCTTGGAGACGAGATCCCCCCGGGGAAGGGTCTGCTGGAGAACCCCTGGCATGGACAGATCCTGCTCCCACTGACACCAACAGCTCTGCCTCCGCCCTTCACCATCCCACATGCAAACACCACTGGGCAAACCACAGCTCCTGCCTTGAGCCCCACACCAGCCCCATACCATGGAGCACAAGGATGGGGACATGGCTGCTCTGGCTGCTCACCACATCCTCCGGGCACCAGCACCCCCAAACATGGCACCCACACCCCACTGCAGCCCGCACCGCATCCCCTTGGGTGGCAGTGACGGTGGCGGCAGCCGCGGCCCTGCTGCCCGTCCCCCCCGGGCCCCGCCGCGGCCGCAGCTGCCACATTACTATTCTGCCCAGAGCCCGCCCGAACAACCGGCGCAATTGTGGGGGGAGGAAGGCGGTGGCCACGGCGCTGCCAATGGAGCCGGCATCACCAGGGACCCGCACACAGCCCCACGGTGCCATCCCCACAGGACATCATGGATGGGACGGGGGCCCTGCCCCAAGCCACTCCATGGCTCAGCCAAACCTCCTGCCCAAATCCGCATCCGGCGCCGCAGTCCCTCCCCAGCCCCTCAGGGATGCTCATGGCGCACACGCAGCTCCCACGCATGGACCACGGGGCACTGCCCCACCACCAACCACGCTGCCCCTCTGCCACCACCGTCACCGTGCTGCCAGCTCCTGTGTGTCCTTGGAACGGCACCTGAAGGGCACAGAGGTCTCAGGAAGGTCCCGGTGGGAGCCAGCAGCTCACAGCTGCTCCCAGGCACTGCCCGGCACTGCCCGCAGGCACAGAGCACCCTGGCTCCCGGCACGGCGATGAGCGGATGCATCGGCCCCGTGTGCTTTGGCAAAGCCCAAACCACGCCAAAGTCTTTGCTGGTGCTTGCAAAGGAGCTCAAGAGCCATCTTCTAAGGCTCATGGATGCAAAGCCGAACCTGGGAGGAGCAGGGGCTGGCGTTCCCCCTCCTTTCAGCCAGTTTCCATGGTGAACACACTTTGTACCGAGAACGTCACCATTTTCCCTGGATAGTGGGACAGCAAAAGAGAAAATGACTCACTGAAAAGAGCCTTTTGAACACCGACAGGGAGCAGAGCTCGGCGACAAGAGCTTTTCGAACAGGGACCGTCAGCTGAGCCGCCCCTCGGCCGCAGCTCAGGAGCCGGAGCAAAAGCACCACTCTTCAAACCAACGGGGCAGTGAGGTCAGGCTCGTCCTGCCTCAGTTTCCCCACCTGCACAACCACAACCTGGGCACCATGAGCAGCCCAGGCTGGGCCGGGTGTCACACTGGCACAGGGGCACCACCATCACCATGACCCACCATCGCCATCCTGCTGCCCGGGCAAAGCAAGTGCTGCCCTTCCGTAACCACAGCACAGGCATTCAGTGTGGGATGGAAAGTGACATCATTTCAGAGGCCAAATGCTCCCAAAACCAGGTCGAATGCACCTGCAGCAGCGGCTGCAAAAGCACTGGTGCCCAGGGAGCACCACGGCACAGGGAGCAGGGTGGCTGCGTGCCACGTTAAGGACCCCAGCGCTCTCAATAGAAGCTGGGGGCCTCACCGCATCCTGCATCCCACCCTGAGGCTCTGCCCCTGCTCTCCCACCAGGAGCAGGATCTCCTGGCACTGACACCATGCCCTCCTTTGGCCCTGGCTCTTGGCACCATCATGAACCCCTTGCCCCAGCCATTGGGGTCCTGTAGGACTCTTCCAAACACACCTTCAGCCTCACCCTGGGGCTGGGGTCAGGCTGAGAGCTGCCAGCTCAGTGCATGCTCCAGCCTGGCCAGCAGGAACTGCTGCATCACCCCGCCAGCCCCCAGCATCCAGGGCCAGCGCAGCAGTAGGGCCAGGATGCACCGGCAGCGATACCAACCCATCACCCCGGCCAGCCCTGAGGGTTTGGTGACCCATGAGGCTCCAGCCCCCATGGGCATCTACCCCAGCCCCGCATCCAACCCTAGAAAACTGGAGCTGCACAGTAACACAGAGAGACCAGGGATGCTGAATGCAGCGGGATGCAGTGGGATGGAGCAGGATGCAGCGGGATGCAGCAGGGCGTGCGCTGCCCTCCCACCCCACGGAGCTGGCAGAGAGCTGCCTGCACCCGGCCCAGGTCGCAGCCCCGGACACCGGCTCCAAACAGAAGATGGGAGAAGGCTCTGGGAACCCTGACGTGGGGGGGTCCCAGCCCCGCCGCACGGCGCCGGCCGCTGCCCGCGCTGCCGACCCCCGTGTGCCGGTAGCGGAGCGGGGCCCGGAGCGGTGCCTTTGCTGACTCACGTTCTCCGGGCGGTCGCGGCCGCCTCGCCGGCCATGGCAACGCTGCGCTGGGCCGCTCTGCGCGCCGGGGCGATGCTGCGCCCGCCGCTCGTTGTTCCCGGCGGACAGCGGAGCCCGGAGCGGCTGACGTGTGCGGAAGGGACGAGCCGGGGCTCCCGCAGAGCCCGGCGGCGGCTCAGCGCTCCCGGCCGCGGGGAGCTCCCGGCTCCTGCGCACCCGCAGGGCATCGGCTGCCCAGCACCAACCAGCCGGGCTCAGCACACACGAGAGCCCCAGGGCGGGGAGCTGCAGGGCACAGGGCTCAGCACATCCTGACTCCCTGCTCCTGCCCAGCCTCTCGCTGCAGGACCTGCTGCAAGCCACTGTCCTCTGCCTCAGTTTCCCCGTCTGTAGTTTACACAGCGTGAGTGCCCCCGGGACCACTGAGGGGCTGCACTTCGGGGTGAGGGCCCGCAGGGCTGTCCAGGAATGACGGATGCTTCATTGCCTTGGAACCATGGTCTGCACATCTCCTCCAGCCCTTTCCTCACCCCACCACAGCTCCCACCCCACCACATCAACCTGCTAGCCCTGCACCCCGGGGTGCAGCCCCCTGGGACAGGCTTCAGCACCCAGCTGGGAGAAGCTGGATTTGGGCAGAGAACAGGGCGGGATTTGGGCAGGATTCAGGCAGGGAACAGAGCAGGATTTGGGCAAAGAGCAGGCCAGGGAATGGGGCAGGATTTGGGCAGGATTCAGGCAGGGAACAGGGCAGGATTTGGGCAGGGAGCAGAGCAGGATTTGGCCAGGGAGCAGAGCAGGATTCAGGCAGGGAGCGGGATAGGTTCAGGCAGAGAGCGGAGCAGGATTTGGGCAAAGAGCAGGCCAGGGAGTGGGGCAGGATTTGAGCAGGGAGTGGAGCAGGATTTGGGCAGGGAGCGGAGCAGGATTCGGGCAGGGAGCGGGACAGGGTTCAGGCAGGGTGCAGGGCCGGATCCAAACACACAGGACTCCTCGGCAGCTTCAGCTGCGAGCTCAGCACTCCCGGCACAGCCCCAATAATGTGTTAATCCCAAATCCATGGGCGGCTTCCAGGAAAGCAATTTTACACCCCACAGGACGAGTGCTCTGCTCACCCACACGCATCCAGGCAGCAAGAAACCATCCGCTGCCATTTAGCATGGAAACACAAGGCTGCACATCACAGCTTGTCTGCAGCTCCAGAGGGAAACTGAGGCACCGGGAAGCAGTGGGATGGCCCCGGCTGCTACATCCTAAGCACATCCACAAGAGTCAGGGCTGGCAGTACCCACCGGTGCCACCCGGCGCAGAGCTGGTACCCACAGCATCCTCCACCAAAACACCGCAAGAGCCACATGTCCTCTCCCAGCGTTCAACCAAAACCAGGGCACGAGGAAGCAGCAGCCTGAACCCCCAGCCCTGGAGCCCTTCTCCCACCATAAACAGCCAGAGCCATTTGGGCAACCTCTCTGTTGATTAATAGATGTGTTCATTTTAAATGCAAGGCACTCCTTGTTAATCTGCTTTCCTTATGTATCTTTTAATGCGGGCTTATTTAACCAATGCAGGAGTTGTTTAAAAGGATTGATTCTTGCCTCTTAATTCTGCTTTTATCTCCTTGGGATGAATTAGCAGTAAAAAAAAAAATAAAAATAATTAGGTGGAAAATAAAAAAAAAATCATCCATCATTTTCTAAGTGATGAAATAAAAATTAGGGCTGGAATAAGCACAGGCCAAGCTACATCATTGTTGTGCATATACCAAGCGTGTCAACCTGATGAGAAACAAGCAGTCAAGTTCCTCCATCAACGCCTGCCCTGCTGCTGAGCCGGGATTCCAACCAACACAGCCCAACGCATCAACCTTCTCCATATCCAGAGAAATGATGATACATATAAAAAAGCACCCAAAGCAAGATTTAATTCATTATTAAAACCAAATGTTCCTGCTTTAGATCAGGTCTGGGTCGGGGGCTGTAAAGCCGCCCTCGCCAACGGGATGCTACGGCTGCATCACAGCAAACCCACTGTCCCGAGGCACAGGAACAAACCTCAGCCCTTCGTGCAGGGGAGAACATCACCCGCCCCCTGCCCACGCCAGGCCCATGCCCGGACAGTGCCAGCGGCCGGGGCTGTCCCGGAGCGCGGCCCCTCGGTCGTGCCAGCGGCCCCGGCCGGGCCGGGTCTCTGCCGACGTTTATGTAACGGCGGCAGCGCCGAGCGGGGCAGTACCGAGCGGGGCAGTACCGAGCGGGGCAGTACCGAGCGGGCAATACCGAGAGGGGCAGCGCCGAGAGGGCAGCGCAGAGCGGGGCAGCGCCGAGCGGGGCAGTACCGAGCGGGCAGTACCGAGAGGGGCAGCGCCGAGAGGGGCAGCGCCGAGAGGGGCAGCGCCGAGAGGGGCAGTACCGAGAGGGGCAGCGCCGAGCGGGGCAGCACCGAGAGGGGAGGTGCCGAGCGGGCAGCGCCGAGCGGAGCAGCCTATTTTTATCAGAGGCGCTCGGCGGCGTTATGAAACCGCAGCAATGGCTGCGAGCGGAGCGGAGCGAGGGGCCGGCCCCGCGCGGGAGGCGGGCGGGGGGCGAGCGGGCAGCGGGATGCTGCCGGGCGCAGGAGGAAACCTGGATGGGGTCTGGGGGCAGCAGGAGCAGCAGAGGGGGCTGCCACCGGGAACCCATCCCTGCACAGAGCCTCGAGCTGCTCCAATGGGAAACCGGAGGCTCCCCTCTCGCCTGCCCCACACCTCAGAGCACCATCATCATGGTGATGGCACCATAATCACAGCAATGATCACCGAGCACATGGCAGCAGCCAAGGGCATGGCACAGCCCTGTGTGCCCAAACACTGCCCAGGCATGTGGAGGAAACCCTGGAGATGGCCCCAATGGGCTACTCTGTGGCTGCTGCAGGCACGGTGCCGGCTTGGGCACCAAGAGCCTCGGTGGCTCTCCTTCTTTCACCAAGAAGGAGAAAAAATGACTGCTACTGCTGTACCCATGACATGGTCCCATCCCTGAGCAGCAGTGTGTGCTGAGGGCCCTGCATGGCACTGCCAGTGTCACTCATTGGGCTACCACGGCATCCCCCACAACAGACCAGGGAGGCCAAATCAGCCCAGACCCAACTCCCACAGCACTGCAAAGAGATGAGGTCAACATCCAGGATGCTCAGGCACAGACCAAGGGAGATGCTCAGCACCAGCCAGCCCAGCACCCCTTTACACCACATCTGCTCTCAGCCAGCCCCACGGCACCCATCACACAGCATGGGATCACACAGACTGGGGAGCCCAGAAAAACCTTACTTCGCCATAGCGATGATGGCATAGGGATGACCCAAGGGTGGGAGTGGGTCTCAGCCCTGCTCCAAACACCCCCTGGGGGGCAGCTGCCAGGAGCAGCACTGCACAACCTCACAGGTACTTTGGAATGACGCAGGGCTGCAGAGGCAGTGGGAGACCCCGGCAGCGCCGGGATGGGAGCCTGGGAGCGCTCCTGGCATGCCCAGCCAGGCAGGCAGCGCTGCTCCACTTACAGCCTTTGCCTACACTGGAATTTTCCTTCGCTCCAGTAATTAAACCAAACCATTTTAGCACTGCTGCTGGCACCGGGCTGCAGAGGGGGGCGCCGGCCACGGCTGGCAGAGGGGAAGGGACGGGAAGCAGGACCCCCCCAGCACTCACTGCCTTCATTCCGGGCTGCAGAGCGGTGGCTCTGCAGGAAATCCTGGACCTGCTCCCACTTCCTCCGGTGCTGAGCCCTTTCACACCCACCCCATGTCCTCTCCATCCCTCGGCTGGCCCCGAGCACCACTGCGAGCCCTGGAGCCACGCGGGATGCTCCCGTCCCCTCCATGCCCCCAGGCTGCAGCCGCTCTCAGAGCCCAGCCGATGGCAATCGCTGTCACGGCAGCGCTTGCCCTACGACACAGCACACTCCAGCGACGCTCCCCGGGCTGTCAGCAGGATTAATGCCCAGAGGAGATTCATTTCCCTGCCACCGGGCACGCTGAGTCAGCACATCTCAGCTCCTCTCCACGCCAGCCCCACGCCGAGCCCTGTCCCATAGGGTCCCTTTGGGATACTGAGGGGTTTGTAGGGATTCAAGCCCCGAATGGCCGCCGGACACAGCAGGATCACATCCTCCATCCTGGAGGTGCCTCCATCCTCGCTGATCGGTGCAGCACAGGGTAGAAAGAGGCTCAATCACAGGACAAGAGACCCAACAGCCCCTTTGCCCCGGGCACAGGAGCTGTGGGATTTTCAAGCCCAGGGAAGCAGCAGGATGGTGAGGCACTGTAACACGGACAAGGCAAAACCTGGAAAGCAAGAGACCCCCACTCTGCCCGGCTGCAGGCATCAGCACAGGCCCTGGCTGAATGCAGACCCTCATGTCAGTGGGAAGGATGTGCTGGTGCTCAGCACGTTGGTGGTGCTGTTTCTGCCCCACATCCCCGGTGGTGTGGCACAGCGAGGCAGGCACCGGAGTCCTGCTCTGCCTGGCACTACGGAGTGCCAGAGAGCCCACGGGCTGCTCTGGTGCACGGTGTCCCATGGAGAGCTGGGAGTGCCGGGCAGGGAGCCGGTGGGTGCCAGCCCACTGCCCCCCGGGAGCACGGAGCTCTTTCAACCCCAGTGTATTAATGTCTCCTAATTGGCTCTGACAGAGATCCGTATCACCGTGCAGAACACAGCCACCCATGTGCGCTGGGAGGCAATGGCACATGGAGAGAGGGAAGCAAGGGACAAGGGGGGACCAAAGCGGCACACCCAGGGCGCAGGGCCCTGCTGCACTGTGGTGCTGTGCCAACACCATTGCCTGGGGCAGGGGCATTGCCATGGGCTGCCCCATCAACAGCATCCCTGCAGGCACCAGGACCGGCCACGGTGCTGTCCCAGCTGCGCTGGGCATTATGGCTCCCCATAGCCACCACCTTCACCTCCCATTTCCCTATCCCAAATCTCCCCTTCGTATCCAGTCCTGGCAGCACCTTCCACCCTCTCACAGTCGGCGCTAGGGTGGGAGCTCAGGGGGTACCTGTCCCCTGTTTGTGCTGCTGGGGTCTTTCTGGGTGCTACAGCCCCTTTCCCACTGCGGTTCCCTAAATCCTTTCCCATCCTCGCACCAGGAGTGGTCGGTGATGCTGAATGCAGCTCTCATCGAGCAGTTGCCACCATGTGGCTTTGGGGCAGTGGATGGCAGCATGTGCCAGCCAGGACTGAAGATACAGGGTTGAAGGGACCCATCCCCACCAGTACCTCAAGCCCTGCACTGCCCCGGCACATGACACCCTCAAACCACAGGGCACAGGAGCAGGGATCCACAGCCATGGCAGGGAGCGGTGACACCGCAGCCGCCAGCAGCCAGTGACACCTCAAAGGCCACCATGGGATGGGAAGCAAGGCCGAGGCAGCCAAGGGGAGGAAAAAAGGGGGAAGAAGAAACAGGTGAGGGAAAGAGGATGCTTCTGGTGACATCAAAAAGCACTCCTGGGTCTGATGGGGAAGCACAGGCTGGGAGCAGGGGGGCAGCCCTTTCCCTTTGCAGAGGTCTCCTTGTGTCCCCAAGCAGCTGCCATGGCTTCATTACAAGGGGATAGGGTGCTGCTGGCCCCAGAACAAAGTGTTGCCCACCCGGGTGACACAGTGCTTCTTCCTGGTGTCTCCAAGCAGTGGCTGCTCAGCTGGGCTGCAATGGGTCACAGTGCTTCCAGGGCAGGGCATGAGCACCCACTGAAAGCCTAAGAGATCCAGGCTATAGGTTGGGGTGGGCAGTGTGGCGGTGCCGCTTGCTGGTGGGGCAGTCGGTGCTCCATCAGTGGCTCTGGCATTTCATGCACTATGTGGGAGCATCTGTGGATCCACAAAGCAAAATGGGAACCATGAGGCTGCCGGGCAGGGATCCCTCCCATAGCCCCCAACATCAGCACTGAATGCATCCATCCCCCTGCACGTCACACCCCAGCCCAGGCACAGCCCGGCATGGGCATGTCTGACAAACGAGCCAAAAGCACAAGGTGAGGCGGGAGCACAAATCGCTTCAGCATCGCCATCCAAGTGACGCCACTGTCACCGTTCCCTGCTGCTGTCTCAGCCCATGGCCTGACCCAGCATGGGAATGTGGGAACATGGGCTGGGAGCGTCTCTGCTCCATTTGGCACCACTGGAGCCCCTGGGCCCATCCCGTTGCCCAGCTGCAGTGCCATGGTGCCACCATGCCCTGCGAACGCTTCCCCTTCTTCCACTGGCACGAGCAAACCCCAGGAAAGCCGGGCTGGCGCAGGCAGGAGGTGCTGCCAAACGGACAGAATCAACAAAGCCATGAAACAGGGAGCACGGTTTGTTCCCCCCTTTCATTCCTGTCCCTGCCAGCAGCGCACGGCGGCGGCTGAGCCCTGACCCGGGTGTGTGGTGATGGCAACCTTCTTGAGGAGGATGCTTAAATCAGACGTGCTCTGCAAATGCCCGGTTGATGGGGTCAGGATGGCAAACGGGGCATCTCACCAAACCCCAGGGAAAAACCACGCCAGAGGCTGAGGAGGGTGAACGCGGCGCCGTTCCAGCGCTACCGCATTTGAGATGCAAATAAAGAGGTTTCCTCCCGAGCAGCAATCGATGCCGAGCGGGCTGGGGACAAAGTCTCTGGCAACGGGGACGCGGTTTGGTGAGTCCTGGCGTGGTTCATTATTAAATCCCTCCACGGATTCATCCCGTCCGCAGCGCCAGAGCCAGGGCAGCAGCGCTGCGAGGGAAGCACAACCCGGAACGCGGCTGGGGGCGAGGCGGGAGCCCGGCACCGGCACCGGGAGCCTCCAGCAGCGGCATCGGCACCGCTCGGCCTCCTCTGCAGCGCTGGAGGCGGCGGTGGGAGCCGCGGTCCCGCCGCTGGGACCCCGACCTGCGATTTGGTAAACAAAGGGGCCGGTGCCGAGCTCCCCGCCAGCCCCAGCGGGCGCTGCCGTTGCGGCGAGGGGCTCGCACGGTGCCCTGCGCCGGTGACCGGGAGGGACGCGGGGCGAGAGGCAGAGGCGAGGCTGCGGCTGCTGCAGCCCCAAAACACGCGCACACAAAAGGCAGCCCCTGCTCCACTCCGCGCCTGCAGCATCTTCCCGCAGCCGCGCCGCGGCCGTAGCACGGCACCTTATGTAATGTGCGCCCCAAAACACCCGGCCCGGCCCCCGCAGAGCCCCGACGGCTCACCCAGCCCGAGGGGTGACCCCCATCCCTCCGCGCACCCCCCTCCTCCTCCCTCTCGCCGTCCCCATTATTCCCTTTGTTGTTATTCGCTTTCCACGCCGGAGATGCCTTCAGAGGCAGCGCAGCCCCCCCCGGGATGCCTCCGCGCACCCCAGCCCCGCGGAAACGGGGGGTCCCGCCGCCGCACCGAGCTGTCACCGCGGCGGGAGGGCGCCGGGAGCCCCGAAAGCCACATCGCGCGGCGAGGAGGGCGAGGGGCAGCGGAGCGG
>JAOEHY010026455.1:0-45363 GCA_025447955.1 Psilopsiagon aurifrons | reverse complement strand
CTTCCCTGAGCAACCCATTCCAGTGCCTCACCACCCTTACAGGAAAGAATTTCTTCCTCATATCCAATCTAAACTTCTTCTGTTTAAGTTTGAACCCCATTACCCCTTGTCCTCTCACTAATGTCCTTAATGAAGAGTCCCTCCCCTGCATCCCTATAGGCCCCCTTCAGATATTGGGAGGCTGCTATGAGGTCTCCACGCAGCCTTCTCTTCTCCAAGGATGAACAGCCCCAACTTTCTCATCTGTCTTCATATGGGAGGTGCTCCAGTCCCGTGATCATCCTCGTGGCCCTCCTTTGGACTTGTTCCAACAGTTCCATGTCCTTTTGATGTTTAGGACACCAGAACTGCACACAATACTCCAAGTGAGGTCTCACAAGAGCAGAGTAGAGGGGCAGGATCACCTCTCTCTACCTGCTGGTCACACTCCTTTTGACGCAGCCCAGGATATGGTTGGCTTTCTGGGCTGCAAGCGCACACTGCCGGCTCATGTTCATTTTTCCATCGACCAACACCCCCAAGTCCTTCTGCGCAGGGCTGCTCTGAACCTCTTCTCTGCCCAACCTGTATAAGAAATAGGATAATGAAGTGAAGAATTTTCTAGTTTAATCACTATTCTTAGTTCTGCTGAAACGTAAGATCTACATTTAAAGAAACTTTTTCTCTGAGTTTTCTCAATTGAGAAACTTAAATTGAGAGAATTCAGAAGATGTTCAATCTTAATCATGACGGCCAAATTTATCAACGGGTGACTCTTGGTTTAGCATGGGGTCTGCAGCTGTTTTGTTAAGATATAAGAGGAGATTTAGAGATCTGAGTTATTTCAGTGTTCACAGTGGACCACAGATGTGGATATATGAGAGTGTCCACTCAATAACTGAAGTTTTGGCATATTTTCTATATTTTCCAAGTTCTTTTTTTGTTGTTTGTTTTTTGGTTTTGTTTTTTTTTCCCCCTCTGTGTCTATTGTGTTAACATATGTGGACAACAGAAATACTATTGTACTATTGGTTTTAGTTGTTTTGGTTTTTTTTTTTTCTTTAATAATGTAAAAAACAGTAACTGTTGGAATTGTATTTAGGGAAATCAGCTCCTTTTTCATGGGTAGGAAACTGTTTCATCCCTTACCTTAAAAAATGGAAAAATGATGTAATGCTTTTCGCACTCATGAAATAATGTCAGCCTTACTGCTTATTTTCGAAAACTTCTAATGAGCTTTTAATTGCTTGTCACTTCGATTTTATTTCTCTTAATTTCACAGTCAGTCTGAATGAGGATCAGACAGTATTTCACTGCAATATCTTTTTGTTAAGACTTTATGGGGAACCAGGAACAGGTCTGTTACAGTATTTTGAATTAAAACCTGTGTTGTTGCACTTTTTGGTTTCTTTACTAGCGGAAGGTATTTAAACTTTCTTCATTTATAGGAGATGTATTCCAAAAGCTTAACAGTCTGAACTGAAAAGGAGTAACAGTTTAAATGGGAATATTTTTTCATAGGATGAAAGTTTTGGGGAGAAAGCATATATGTTCCCTATTGGAAACAATATTCTTCAAAATACTGTGATTAAAAATGTGAAATATAATACAGATTAAATTTGTAATTCTGATTTGTTTTCTTTTACAGTTCTCTTTGCTAATTTTGTGTTGCATAGCACTTTACATTTCTGCACCTCTTTGTACATTTCTCTGTACCCCATTTCTCTAAACACATTTTAGCATAATGTTTTTTCAAATAATATAGCTCCTTATACAATTAGTAATTGTATAATTAGAGATATAGCTGTAAACACAATTTAATCCAGTGTACACTGAGAGCTGTGTCTTACAAAGTAGTAGCTAATTTAAACTGAGGGGATATTTGATGTGTGTTGTACAGCACAGGCCAAATACAGAGGGAGTCAAAATGAAATACCCTTCTCTGTATTTAGCTGGTGGTCAGGAGCCAGAGTCACTATGATCTGGAAGCTGTGATGATGTTGCTAAAGTGATGACTAAACCTACAGTGCACATCAGCAGCATCATTATGTGATTGTACTGTCTAAGCAAATCTTCAGAGGAGTTGTACCTGTCTACCTCAAACACCTTCTTTATCTGAGGTATATCAGCGTATACTACAGTAGCAGGATCTCTGGCATCGTAGGAGAAAAGATAAGGTGTAGCATGCAGCTGCTTTTTCTGAATCAATTGATCTGTTGTAGTCTGTCCCATATGTTCTCCCCTGTGGGGAGGAATGAGCAGTGATACAGCCAAACATTAGGTATTTTTTCCCCACTGAAGTTATATGAGAAAATGCATGAGAGACTCTGATTGTTCTTTCATCAGTATTCACCCATAGAAATTATTTGTAGCCAGAGTGTTTATTTGAGAATATTTCCTAAAGATTATACCTATTAATTTTGAAATTTATTTTTAAGAATAAACTACCAGTGATAACCCTGTCTGTTTATAACAGTGTTGATGTAAGACTTGGCTCATATTTGGTTACTTAAAAAAAAAAAATTGTAAGAGCAGCCACAAAAAAAGTTGTTTCAAACATTATCTAAATTCCTGTGGGCTAAGATAATGCCTTTTCTGTTGCTAAATTTTCATTTATATTTGGCAGGTGTAAACATTTTTTCAAAAAAGGTTCTTATTGCAGGATACAAAAAGGAAGATGACAGTAAGGACCTTCTGGTCAAACTAAAGTGCAACAAAATGCATAGGCAGTGGAACCAGGAACATGTATATTGGGAAATATATAGGGATGCTGCTCAGATAAGTACAGATGGGATCAGGAAAGCTAGAGCACAGTTGGAGGTGACTTTGGCAAGGAATGCAAAGAATAATTGGGGCTTCTGCAGGTATGTTAGAAAAGGAAGATTAAAGAAAATGTACACACACACATGGACACACATGCTGCTAAATAAGAGAACTAATAACAAACATGGAGAAGACTGAGGTACTTACTAGGTTTTTTTTGCCTGAGTTTTAATGGCAAACACTCTTCCTACATCTTTCAGCTCTCTGAACTTAAAGGCAAAGACCAGTGAAATGAAGTTCTTTCTATCACAGGTCAGATTCGAGAACACCTGGAGAACCTGAACAAACAGCAGTATATGGGACTCAATTAATGCATCCCAAGGCCCTGAGGAAACTGGTTGATGTAGTTGCCAAGCTGCTCTCAAGCACATTTAAAAAGTCATGGCAGTCATGTTAAAGCCCCAGTGACTGCAGAGAAGGGAACGTTGCACCCTTTTAAAAACCGTAATAAGGAAGATCCTAAGAACTACTGACTTGTCAGATTTAATTCAGTTGAAATTTTCAAAAAGTTACTCAAATCTCATGACTTACGGTTTTTAAGATGGCTCTGAAGGGATCACATGTTAACTTGAATGGAAATGAAAAAATGATGCCCTTGACAAAAGACACCAGTGAAAGTAATCTTATTTATGATTGAATGTCAGAAATTTTTTGTATTTTCTTAAAAAAAAAATACGGGTCAGGCAAAATTACATTCTCTTGGTACTTTTCTTGGAAAGCATAACTAAATTTTGCACAGAACAAAAGGTAAAATTCACAATTCAGAAGGATGTCAACTTTCTTCTTAAGTTGGAGCAATTACCTTTTTTCTTAATCTCCCTGTAAAGCATGGAAATTTCAACTTAAGCAAAAATTTCTAAGTTAATACAATGGTGTAATATTTCACATTTTCCCATAGAAAAAATTAAAGGATTAATAGAAACAGATTTAGCAAGTGGATCACTGGGACCAGGGCACTGTTGCTTCGCAGTGAGCACTGGTAGATGCAACAGCTGAACTGTGAAATGTTGCATCTCTATGGCTGTATAGCCTATTGCACCTCGTGAAAATAGAAGTGTATATCCCTTGCGCAGTAATTAAAAATACATTGCACTCACCACCACCACTTAACTGTCACTGTGATGATGGCTGTCTTATGTTCTGCAGAGATAGACTTGTAGTTAGCAGCTTTATTCTAGCACTGAAATTTTGGTCTTGGTTACAGATGGAAGTTTTCACAGGCTGAGTTTTTTTGTCTTTTTAGTTGTAGATGTATTGCTGGATTTGTTTTATAACCCTAGAGAGGATACATTTGTGCGCTGAATTTTGTTCTTGTATGTCATTAGTTTCAGAAAATCCTCCTCTATCAAAAGCTAAGTAGATTGGGAATATGTTGTTATTTGGAGTAAAACTCAATGAACTTGCTTACAGTACAGGGTATGACAGAATCAAGACCAAAGTTGGTTTGCCAGAATTCAATCCTAAATTTCAGGCTTGAGGACACCCTTTCTTACTTTGTTTAACTCCAGTGGCTCAAGTGAGGAATCTGAAAGCAGAAAATGCAAGATCTGGCATACTCCTGGTATTCTGGGGCTGGAATTCCAGTGCCTTGCCCAAGTTACTGTGCTGTGGCACGCATATTCTTTTTAAAGACAAGACAAAATGATGCAAGGTCTGCTGCTCTCCAGAGAGAGAATGCTGCTCCATCTGAGCAGCATGACCCAACTGGACCTTGGCACTTTTGAGTACATTTGTTTTGGGAAGAAGATTGGCCCTACAGTTTAAACACTAAACAGAACTTAATTACCATTAATAACAGAATGGCTAAATCTAACATACCAATTTTAAAATCTTGTAAAATCACTAGTTATTTTTAGTACAGAGCTGTTCTACAGCATTAATGGATTTTGTAGTCTTAACGTTGCTAACACAGTGCTGCAGTGGTACACAGAAGTGGTGTCTTATGGATTTCTGCCAGTCCATAGACCTGTTGCCATTGTTTCCCATAGAAACAAAACATAACAGTATAAATATGAATAGGAGAGAAGATGATTATAGGAGTGACTCACATTAACTTACAACTTTGAAAAAGAAATTTTGGGCAAGCCTAAACTGTCAAGGTTCTCTTACAAAGGTCTGATGCCAAACATGAAATTTCAATGAAGAGGAATGTATGAAATGTCTTGTCCAGAAGGTGACTTCAAGTATGTTCTACTTCACATGACTATTCAGACCTGATCTGAACATAAAAAAATAAAGTAAAATTAAATAAGATTACAAGTTCATTATGGATGAATATATTTCATTTATTATAGAAAACTAATGTAAAAGCCTATGTTCTCAATTTATGAATTAGATTTTACCCAACTTGATGATGCTTTTGAATATAAATATAGCCAACAAGAGGAATGATCAGCCAAAACAAGCTTTTTCTGTTTGTTAGAAGCGTCAAATTATATGGTGAAAGTGTTTAAAGTAAGTGTAGATGACAGTAGTATTGTCACATTTGAAGGTGGAGAAATAGGCACTAATGTAACGTAACTCATGTAAAATACCTGAAGATTTTTTTTTTTAAGATTTAGCCTAATTCCACAGATCTTGAGTGTTGTCTTGTGAAAATTTTGTTTCCCATGACTTTATGATTATAGAAATGACCACCTTGGGAACAGGTAATTGTTACCTTTGCCTTAAATAATTTCCGTGATCAAATTATGAAATATGCTGGAGCCTGTCAGTCTCTTCAGGCATTAAAGCACTGATGTTAACTTCAAGTAATGTTAAACACACATAGTTTTGCCAAGCATTCCTTCCAGAAAGTGTTTCTAAACATGTTCCAGTTGAAGTTCATGTATAGCAGGATCCATAAATATCTTTTCAAACAGTTAGGTGATTTCACCTACTTTTTAAATTATCCAACCAGGAAGTGAAAGGATGTCCAAATCACTTCCGAAGAGACACATTTTACATTGGGCTTTTTTCATATATTTTGCAGCTCTTCGAGATGCTGGAAAACAGTCAATCAATAGTGACTGGAAGATAGAGCATTCAGGAACATTCAATATTGCTGGGACCACTGTCCATTATGTTCGGAGAGGTCTCTGGGAGAAAATATCAGCCAAAGGTCCCACAACATCACCTTTACATTTACTGGTATGACAATATGGATTGGGTTTTTTTACCAGATTCCTGTTATATAGCATGATAGCTGATTTTTTTTCCAGTCTCCCGAAGACAGAGATCTGAGTATGCTTATATATATATATGTATCTATACACCTGCTTATATATATATAAATCCGTTAACCTACTTCCTAAAAAATGCATTTAAGTCCAAGAATAATCCTTGTGTTGTCGAGGCAGGATGGAAGGTCTCACCCTTCCTACAGATGTCATAAAAAGCTGATGTGCTTAAGGAG
The DNA here is from genome assembly GCA_025447955.1 of Psilopsiagon aurifrons. Lineage (NCBI taxonomy): Eukaryota > Metazoa > Chordata > Aves > Psittaciformes > Psittacidae > Psilopsiagon > Psilopsiagon aurifrons. The sequence goes on along the minus strand of JAOEHY010026455.1, from coordinate 39,167 downwards.
AGAGATTCAAATTAATATCAAATGGTTTTCATCCTGGCTCATTATTGCACAGCATTGCCATTTCTGTATTGCAGTCACCAAGTTCTCCGTGAAAAAGTAGGGGTTTGATGTGTTTCAGTGTAGAGGATGAAAAGTTGATAGCCACCAGAAAGAGGGAGGCATGATGAGGAAGTATTTCACAATTCAAAATCCTCCAAGTGCAGTAAGTTGACTGGTATATCCAAAAGGATTTTTAAATCTGATGCATCTAAGAAAGGTCTCCTCTATTTAAGAGCACTGAAATCACAGGACATAATTGTCCTCCAGATATCTGGTAAATTTTGTTTGCTTGTTTAATTTTTGACCTTTATGTTAAGTTAAATAATTTTTCCCATTGTCTTGCTTTGGATACTCTCTTTAATTTCTTCTATGAAATCCATTAGGAGATTGAAAGGCACTAAGTCATTATATCACATTTTTCAAGATTATTTCCTCGCAGTTCACAATTTGTCTTCCACAGTGTCTATGTACACAGGTAGGTTTTCCTTCTCTGTATCTTGCAGGTGCTGCTCTTCCATGACCAGAGCTATGGTCTACACTATGAGTATACAATTCCACTGGATCCTCTTCCTGAGAATCAGAGCTCTAAAGTTCCGGAGCCTCTTTTCATGTGGACTCATTCTGGCTGGGAGGACTGTGATGCTGTATGTGGAGGAGGTAAAATGAAAGAAAAATTGTGCAAACGCACACAAGTATGTATAAAAAAATTAAAAATGTAAAATGTATATATATAAACAATGTGCGTGTATATACATAATACATATACATGTGTTTATACAATATGCATATGTAAATGTATGTATACTCTGTGTGTATACATGTGTCTCTCAAACGCATGGCATGTTAAGACTTAAGGCTCTGATGGCCAGTGATGTATATTTCATAATAATATCTTTATTGTGGCTTGTATGGTGGACATACTTCAGTCTCATGCTTCCTGATTATATTAAAAGAATAATGATAACCCTAGGAAAAGATTCAAACTAAATAAAGTAAGTAGAAAAAGATGCTAGTGAAGGAACAAAATCTAGATCAGCAAAGCAAATTCAGGACACTGTTTCCAAGAAGAAATACAAGTACAAGAGCTAGAACTAGAATAGAAAGTTCATATGCATTCCACTCTGTATTTGGAACTTTTGAAGATAAATGATCTGTAAAAGACATTTCAAACTACAGAAAAGCTCAACCCAGTTTCTGATCAAATATGTACAGTTACTAACATGAGTTGAAGATGATCCAGAAACATATGGAACAAATATTACAACAGCAGATATTAGTATGCTGATGTGATATTCTTCCTATGTTTATGTTTATAATCATAAAAAAATGTGAATTTGGAAGAACAGAATACGGTTATAAAAACAAATTTTGGAACATGAACAGTACTGCTGTAACAAAATCCTTTAAAAGTGCTGTTTAGAAAATGGTTATTCAGATAGATAATTGCACTGAAAAAGCACTTCAGAGTTTTTGAAATTAATGCAACCTATAGAGATCCCTTCATACCTTGTGCAATCAGTCACACACAGTGAATACTATACTGACTTTCGACACCTGTCATTCCTGCTCATGACCTTGACAGGCATGGTTGCTGTGACCAGACATTCTGAACACCTTGTGATTGAATAAGAGGGCCTGGAAACGCTTTGCTTTCTCATAACAGCAGCATAAAGAACACAGTGTTCCAGCTCCTTTGACTCTGTGAACAATCCTAGTGTCATGACAGATTACTGTAGTTTCCATAAACATGCTTTTTGTGGTTTGGTAAGAAAGCTTCTTCCCTGAAGGTATTTTGTACGTGGTGCTAGTAGTATCCTCTGTTTCTTAATAGTGCATTCCTATTCACTTGGAATATTCATGCTTTTTACAGTGTTTTTAGAGTAATTTTAATGCTACCACAATCTCTCATTATTGCCCTAAATATTTCTGAAATTACCTATCATCTGGAGAAGTCTTAAAATGCAGCATGTTGGTAATTTATTCTACATTAGTGCTTAAATAAATATTTAAGTGGTTTACTGCAATGTTTATCATATTTTTCTGTTGTAACTGACCATCATTTTATGTTAATGTCTAAAGTAGCTGAGTTAATACAAAGTTCCATAAGAGGAATTTTTACTGCAAATATTGTGAAATAAACGATGAAAGATTTTTCGTACTTCAAACAAAAGCATTTCAACTGTTCTTTTAGTTCTTCGCTTAAATGTGAAGCAATAACGAAATTTAAATGCTTCAGCTTGTACTGTGTGCAAATATTTGTGATACAATTTTTAACATCAACATTTTGATGTATCTAATAATATTACTAAATAATATTAATTTTGCTTAAATGCTTAAAGTGTATGTCAGGATGAAAACTACTGATGAAGCCATGAAACCATGATGAAACCATTCATGTGGTTTCATGCATGTTTATGAATGTAACTCGCCTGCAACCTCCTGTGTTGCAGAAAAGCTTTTCGTGTGGGAAAGAATTAGAATACATAGCTGCATTATGTAAATGCAGAAAGAATTGTCAAACATTTCAAATGCTGTATAGGATAGATTAGTTGCATGTGCTGTCAAATACACAAGTGCCATGTAAAATGTCAGCTCTGGTCACACACACAATGTGCATTTAACTGCAACTGCAACTTAACTGCTTCATCCGCAGGCACATTTCTGACCGCTGGTGAACATTGCGTGCTGGAGTCTGCCCCACTCCTGCACTCACCCTCTCTGTTGGTAAACTTCCAGATAGAAACAGAGTGTTAAAACGTAACTGAAGGAACAAATGGTTATGAACGTATTTCCTACTAATTGAAGTATTTAATACAAAGATTGTTCATTTTCTAAAACTTAGGCTGCAGTCTGATTGCAAGTTATTGCTTGTGGTAGTAGTACTGCTTACGTTAAACTCCGCTTTATGACACTTCCAGCTTCAAGAGACACTGGGCTCCAACCCATGCATCAGGGCAAGGTTTCTGTACAGAACATGCTGTAGGTCTCTGCAGGCAGCACCTAACTTCCTAAATGATTACCCTACAGATCAGGTCAGTTGTGTGGCCTCTTTGGTTCATGGGATATAGTGCAGACTCCTTACTGAAGGCTGCATGTGCTGAATTCCTTCAGTTGAGTGCCAACCAGCCTACCAGAGTGCTGCTAAACCAGGCAGAACTACTAAGCTCAGCAAGATGGAGCATCAGGACCTGCCATTCTTTTCATCATTTTGTGTATTAATTAAACACCATACTCTTCTATGTAGTTTTTCTGGAAGTTTTTTCTCAATGCTGTGATCTCAGTGATTAAGAAAGAACCAATTACTCCAGTAAGACTAAGGGTTTGGCTTATGGCTAGTTACATGAAAAAAAGTAGCAAAACTGTTGACTGTAGTATGCAAAGACTGGATTAGAGAATCACCTTTTCCCTGCAAACTTTAATGGGTCTCTTAGGCTCCTTACTAGCTTTCATTTTCTCGTACAGGTTTTACAATTCTTTTAGCCAAACTGTACATAAAATAGCTGTAACTGATAAACATACCTTTGTCTTTTTTTAATGAAGTTGCATATTCCTGGTTTCCCCACATTCATGCTTCATTTTAAACTAGGTGAAAGAAAGACAACAGTCTCTTGCACGAAGATTATGAACAGAAATATCAGCCTTGTGGACAACAAGAAGTGCAAATATTTAACAAAACCTGAACCACAGATCCGCAAGTGTAATGAGCAGCCATGCCAAACCAGGTAATACTATTTTGGTTAAATTAAACTGTAATATGTAGATGTAAAAATCTTAGGAGCTAAGACACATGACTGTCTCTGGCAATTAATATGTATATACATGCATCCAAAAGGTTATACTGCAAACTATAGAGAAAACAGAAACATTGGCTGCTTTTTGCCCTGAGTTTTAATGGAAGAGATCCCTTAAGCACCATGCTTACATAAATTCTTATTCAATAAAGCAACTCATTACTTTCTTGAGGAAATGTTCTCACACACTGATATGTGCCATGAAATTGAAATTTAAATGCTGTTTATATAAATGTGGATTTAATACCTTGCTTTTAATTAATTATATATTTCAGGGGTTTATTCAATCAAGGTTTCTGTCCTTTAAAAGCTCTCAGTAAGCTTTTGGTGCACCAAGTAGTAAATAAATAAATAAATAACTGTGAATTGGGTTTTCTACACTGATGCGAGTTGAATCTAGAGCACCTTCTGCTCACTTTTTGCCTCCCTCCCCCTGCACCCTTCTATATGCAAATCAATAGGTAGAACTAGACTCTGATGGTGGATTAGTGGAAGAAGGAGAAGGAGCTTTGTTTCTCTGAATTTATCCCCAAGAGGCAGCTGCAGCATGTAGCCTTTGCCCTACAAAGCCCACCTCATTTGGTCTCCCTGCAGCAAAGCTAGCAGACTGCTCCATGCACTGGCTGGCCAGGCTGAAAGGAACAGTGACTCGTTTCAGAGTTTTCCATCCTGTTCCAATATGGCAGCTCAGAATTACGGCTAAGGAAGTTCCCAAGAATTGTGTGTTCTTTGTTAAAGTATATGCCACCTTTCAAGGTGGGGTCAGCTAGCTATGGTTGGCTAGCATCCCCAGGATTAGGCACTGGGATAGGTCTACTGCAGTCATCTGAAGGAGCTGTACATGGAATTTTAAAGAAAACAATGCAGACTAAATAAAGTGCAAATATTGTTGAAGAGGTTATGGAAAATGAACCAGAAGACAGCTTTTTTGGAAAAGGTGAAATACTGAAATTGCTAAAATGGAAGGTATGATACATTTTAAGTAAGACCAAACCAATGAGGTTTGGACTTCCTCAGACTTGGGCATTACACTTTGGAGGGATTATTTGTATTTCATTATATACATACTTAAGCAAATTTTTATTTTATTTCATATATTAACATCACTGTGCACTTTATGGATAGAAATGGAATAGTCTAGATTTTTTTCTGAGGCATTGTCAACTATAAATTTTCAGTGTTCTGTACTCTTTCCAGCCCACTAAATGAAACATTTAAATGTCATTAATTACTTTGCTGAGAAATATAAAAAGGTATCATAATCCTTAAAATATATCCAGTTTTAATACAGTGTTAGTGATTAGTACAAAACAAAATATTGTTCCATTCAGCAGAAATGTATCTAAAGCATATGCTTGCATAACTAGTTGCTTGTTATTTGCACTCCAAGAAGTATCTTAAACTCTGTTGCATTATCTTGACAGGCTGTGATTTGTAAATTATGTCTCTGGACTGATAATAAAAAAAATCTTAGTTAAATGTTTTATTTTGTTACAACAAATGTGTGACAGAAGGTTGGTTCAGGGTAGTGAAATCTCAGTTTCCTAAAAAACTCCTCCTTGCAATCAAAGTTTCCTGGGATGCACTTGTGTACTGCAACAGTTGCAGACCTGTTTGATTTTTAAGCGCACGTGGACACAGTATGGAGATTCAGAACATTTGGGGAAAATTATATTCTGGAATTATTGCTTTCCAGGTATGTGGGCTCTGACAAGTGGCATCAGCCTTCTTTGCTGCTGTGATTTAAACCACAGAATCTGAGTTAGGCCTGACCCTGAAGAACATGAAGAAATCTGAGCTTGTATACTTCCTCCAGAAGTATAAAATGAGCAATGAGCCTTTCACACAGGATTGATTCTGTCTTGCAACTGAATATTTTCAAAGAATGCTGGACTTTAAATAGATGGCATGTAACAGTCAGGCTGATCAGTGATCTGTCATCTTTAAAATGAATGTTGTGGTACTTTTCTGATTCCTGTTTACTGCACTGTCTGTATTTCTTTGCAGATGGATGATGACAGAATGGACTCCATGTTCAAGGACCTGTGGAAAAGGGACCCAGAACAGACAAGTAGCCTGCACACAGCAGCTCAGAAATGGGACCCTGATCAGAGCTAGGGAGAGGGATTGCCTTGGACCAAAGCCCCCTTCTGCACAGCGCTGCGAAGGCCAGGACTGCATGACTGTGTGGGAGGCGGGAGTCTGGTCTGAGGTGCTGCATTTATGTATACAAACAGTCCATAGTGATTATTTATGCCTTACTGTTTTTTCAGAAAATGATTTTTTTCAGTGACAAGTGGCACAGGTGAGCCTGATGATCTTCATGGTCCTCATGCAGTGATTTGGCAAAGGGATTAGGGACTAGGAAAGCCAGCCATGTGGAACTACTACATTTTACCTAGTTAATGTCCTGGAACGGTTTCTTTTGGCCGTTTTTCAAGCACATATCGTTATGTATGTCCTGATTGTATTAGTGGGTAACTAAGGGTAAGTGGAATTAGCGCCATCACTTATCAGCTACCAGACCTTGGGTTCAGAGTAGAAACATCTCTTGGCATACTTTTGTACCAAGGAACGTTGATCAGCAGATGGGTGCTGCCATTCCGCTTCAGAGAGGCTATGAGGGGAAGCCAACTTCTCTCTTCTCACCTCTTTTTCCAAGAAGAGCACAAACAGTGGGCAAAAGTTCTTGCAAATGACACAATTTTGCATACATTGCATCCTGAAACACTGTGTTAGAATGTAATTGTTATTCAAAAGGCTTCATCAATTTGAGAACTTTTAATGTGTGTCTTCGTTTGGCTTTCTTCCTCTTCTTAAAAGCTATACTACTTGGAGCTATACTTGACTATGGAGAAAGAACTGTGTTCTTATCATTTCCATCTGGGCAAGCTGAATGGGTTTTTTGGAGCTTTTCTCCCCATTTGAAAAGCAAAGGCAATTCTGATTGCTTCCCATACCAGAAGCTGAGCTATGGATCCCTTCAGGTTGAAAATACAAATAGCTTCTGAATGTGGATGCAAGCCCTTCTTTGAGGTCCCCTACTCACCAGCATCCCTTAATCCCCAAACAAGAAAGACCAAAGACACAGGGAGTGTTTCCAAAGACAAAAAGCAGATGCTAGGTAGAGACAAGAGAAGTATGTAGCCACAGTTCCTGGTTTGGTATGCAGATGTCTGTAATGCAAGGACTATTTGTAAGAATGGTATATTCACTCTCAGAGGTGTGAGAGGTGTGAGAAAGAAACCCAGATTGTTTAGTTGGTTTATTTTACTTAAGAGATGAGAAATAAGTGAGCATGTTTCTGTTGGAAGCAATAAATATATTTTGAAGAGTGAGGTGTTTCCCATGGCCATTCCTACTATCACCATTATATTGGAAGCTGGCCATTACTGCTTCCTGCGGTTATAATCATCTTGGCAAAGAAGAGTTTTAATCTGCAAGCAGTGGGATGATCAAAAGCAGTGATAATGTTTTGAAAAGGAAATGGCATATTTTTTGGCATAGTAACTGGGAATGGTGGAAAAAACATAGATTATGATCTTCTGTGCAACTCAAAGAGGGTTTTCACATGGTGCATATGCAGACTTGAATTTTCAAATTCAGTCTGGATTCTTGCATAGTTTTAGAATATTTACTTTTCTGGTTTAATGTTTTTCCCTCCCAAAAAAGGCCTCTTAGACACAAGCAGAATTTTTCTGAAGTTGCTTCATATCTTTTTCTTGTGAATATTATGTAGATTTTCTTTCTTTACACTTCCTTCCATTTGTCGAAAAAAGATTGCCTAATGTTTTCAGTATAATAGTTTGCATTCATTTCATCACAACTCTTCAGATGTTTTCTTATCCAAAAGCCTAGGTTTTCCTCAAGCAATTAATTTTTGATCTAATTGTGTGTTTTTAGCTGAAAAGGCAACTATTATCTTTCTGCCCCATAATGAATTTTTGTTCATTTTTTAGTTTCTAATAAATCTAGTGTCTATGCAATTGAAGATTGGAAGGCAGGAAATCACTGAAGTCTTGAAATTCTTATGTTAGTCTGGCAGAGGTCGTTAGAGGGGAATAAAATGTGATAACTACGACTTTTGTGGAAATCTGAAAAGCATCTTTTTCCAACAGTGCTCTGTAAAGTGTGGTAAGGGAGTGCGGCATCGGACCGTGAGGTGCACCAATCCCCGCAAGAAATGTGTTTTGTCCACAAGACCTAAAGAAGCAGAGGACTGTGAAGACTATTCCAAATGCTTTATCTGGAGAATGGGAGACTGGTCTAAGGTGAGGCATTCTTGATACTACTGTCCTAAAGCATAATATGCTTTTCAAGCCAAATTCTATGTAAGAATTGCTTTTATCAGAAGTGTAGGAGTCTCCAGCTGAGAAAACAATTAGGCTGAAAAAGAAAACAAAAAATAACCCAAACTGCCCAAAAGAGGTGGTCACACTGAGACCAGAGTATAAATGAAAACCAGAAATAAGAAGAAAGCATGAGATGAATCTTCAGTATCATGAAAGTCGGGTATAAATTAACTGTTGTCAGTAGGCAGGCAAGCAGCTTCAGAAACTGTAGCTCACTTCAACATCACAGTTTGCACATTTCATTAATTTGTGTTTGCAAATTTTGTCTTTCCAATAAGTTACACCCTCCAGCCTTATAAAGAAGCACCTTTAGCCTATTGTATTTCCACACAGACTGTTTAATATCTAGGAAGCATCTATTATTGCCTGTTCTGAACACTTGATGTAGCTGTCAGTGCATTATTTCCTTGGAATATGGATTTTGATTTCAGTGAGGTATATAAGCACAGGGCAAACTGTAACAGAAAACAGTGGTTAGATCTGTGATTGAGTGTGTTGTGGGCTGAAGAGCTGGTGCAGTTTTGAATATCCAAAACACGCTGTAATACTGAAATTGAACCTTGTCAAGGTTTTCTCTTGCCATATCACAGACCACACTTCAACAGAGAGATTGTAATCTTTTTTTTTTTTTTTTAACTTGCTTCTCTTCATGACTCTGCACACTACTTTCAGGGCAAAACATTATTCCAGCAGTTTTAACTTGCTTGTATGGAGAAGTATTTAAAGTATTTTTAGTTGTCTTTCATGTGATGTAACAGCTGGAAACAAGGACTAAAGCCAGCAGCATATGGCTAGCCAGCCTTCCAAGAACTAACTGCAAGTACTCTGTGGGCAAATAGTGTTTCATAGAATTCTGCTTGGGAGCTCCTATTTTATGATGATAGGGTACAAATTGTCACTATAACGTTACTATTTACTCCATTCCTTTTTTCACTTTTAAAGGATAAAGAATAATGAATCATGATTTGGATTTTTTTCTTATAGTGGTGATAATTTAAAATATTTTGGAACAGCTTCACAAAAACTAGAAGATAAGCCCCGTATCTTTGTTACTTCAAAAGCACAAAATAGTAAAATTGTTATTTTTTTAAGCAACAGAAGCAACTAACCTTCAGTAACAGAGTTAATTTTGCAAGAAGATGTGTTTGGCAATAATGTTTTTATACACCACAGAACTGCAGTAAAATACTTCCATCATTTAGCACTAGTAGCAACAGGGAGTGGATTATGAAGAAATTACTATCTGTTTTCTTAGTGGAAGCAGTTAAATTGGGGGTGCTGAGGCTATGTGAGGATGCTTAGACAGTTACACTGTGTTCCCAGTGCCCTCTGGAGAAAAGATCTTTATCCTCTAGCTCATGTATTTTTCACAAACATCCATGCCATAGATGAGTGTACAAGGAATTACTTCTTCCTGTTTAAAATTTACTGACATCTTGTTAGTTTCTTCTTGCTTTCTTCTCTCAGTTAAAGCTCTAATGCTGTTACTAAAATTGTACTTTAAACTTCGAAATTAGAAGATGAGGAAATAATTTCATATGGAACTGACAAAATCTGCTGAACAGTTAACACACAGCCTGACTGCGAGTGTGCAGCTGAGATTTTCTAAGATTTATACCAAAAATATATACTTTAGTTTCTCTACAGAGACATGAGTTCAATTTAAATGCAGTTGGATTAATTTCTTTTTTTTCCCTGTTGCTATTCTGTTCCATTGCTAGAGTACCTAGCAACATGAAGTCATGGCATACATGTTAATATGTCTGCAATGGGGAAAACAAATAGAAAACTCAGGTAAATACTAATCTTTGCACAGTGTTTGTTTCTAACTCAGAAGTTCAGTGCAGCCTTCTGTGTTCACTGTTTTTACTCTTTAGGATTGTTTTTGACATTGACAGAAGGCTGTTCCTTGGAGCAGAACCAAGTTCACCCAAGCTAATGCCAAGACTTGGCTTAAAAAAATTAAATGACATATTTCACACATTGAGACTAGAGCCTTAATGTGATCCTTTATTGGCTTTGCCACTCCCCTTGAACTCCTAAGGCATAATTTTAAATGAAGCTTAAATAGCACTATTAATGAAAAATAACATTATTAATAATCCTAGTAGTGCTTTAATGGAGTTAATTTGGTTTAGAGGCACACTCACATAGAGATCAAATAATTCTTATGCTCAACGCTTTAACATTATACCAAGAGCAAATAAAATTTGACCAAAATTGCAGCTCCAATACTCAATAAATACATCAATCTTTTTAAAACCCTGATTAATTTAAAAGTATGCTGTATAAACTGGCCTGTATGCCGCATTAAACTCCATAAAAGATCTTAAGTCAGCAAGGTGGGTCAATATGCTGACCATCACTGTTCTTAACATCAGTTGGTCTCTGTGCCTGCCTTTATGAAGAAAATTAGTATGATGAGAAAGTAAAGAATAAAGGCTCAAGCTGAGCTTCTGAAGCCAGAACCTAGCAACATTACCAATTAACATTATCTTTTCCCAGTGAATGCTATACTTGGAATGCCAAACTTAACAATGCAAAAGTTAGATTCAGATGAAGAAAGCTCATAGCTACTATAGCGCTGGTTAGGTTGAAGTGTAGCTCAGTCTTACTAGCAGCAGTGTCCTTTACTAAGCTGCCCGTTGCCATTCATTTCAAGGCTATGCCAGATAGGGTCACGCTCAAAGGAATTAATTATCTAAAAGTAAACAAGCAGGCAGGGGAGAAGTGAAATGAAATGCATATGAACTTTGTGTTTACACATTTGCCTAGCTTACTAGAGAAGTTCACATCATTGTAGTAGTCCCTCTCCAAAAAAAGATTTTGAATGTCAACAGCACAGAGAGGTTGAAAAACAAGACTAAGGTGCCATGCTTCATGTATGAATTTTTTCATTGCTGTTTTCATTGCTACTATGTAGAATCTTCAGGACATCAGTGGAATAAATGAAACATAAGTGACAGGATGAATTTTGGAAAGGGAGAATAATTTGGAGAGTGGGTTTGGAAAACATTCATTAAAAGCTTAAGTTTGATATGATATTATACCAGAAACTTTTGGAAAGATTTGCCAGGGGATAATAGGATCAAACCACTGTACAACAGAGTAGAATTTAGGAGCAGCCACTTGAAGACGAAGAAGTATAAAGTGTGTGTATAGAAGCTTAGAAAAGATTTGGCTATGGAAGCTGGAAAGGAATGCATTCAGTAGAAACTGAAGAATCATCAGCAGTAGACTTTCTAAATAGTGTCTATGTACTGGACCAAAGGTACAGAGTAGTCAAATACAACATCTAGGATAATGGTCCCAGTGGTTCAGAAGAGGTTCACTTTGTATATAGCCTGAAGAAGTGAAAATGGAGAACAGAGGTTAATCTGCTAATTTTTTTCCATTAAGTCTGAAAGAACATCTGAAGCCACTTTCCAACTCATTTATTTAAGGCAGCACATGCAAGTGCCCACTATATATGTGTGTATTGTTGGGGAAGTCAAGCCTCCAGCTGTTGGGGGGAGACAGAATGAATTCAACAGGTCACAGAGAGACGGCCCAGTTGCATGGTACAAAAAGCAGCTATCAGTGATGAGGATTGATTCTCTTCTGTCCCAGTCAAAGAACACGTAAAAATTGACAGACTGAAAGAAAAAAATAATTCTTTTTTGCCAGCTATTCAACAGCGTGGAACTTTCAACCTTTAAAATGTGTTCTTAAATATTTAAACCACCCCTAAATTCCCATAGAAAATTGACTTGAGTGCTTGCTGCTCCTCAATTAAAAAAGTAGAATTTGGGTAATATTAGTGTTACTGACAAGGTAATTAGCCTTGGTTTTATTCTTTGGATTCCCATTCAAAATTGTTAGCTCTTTCAGATTCCAGGAACAGAACAGTGCTGGCCATAAGTCAAAATATGACACTATTAGTAGATTTATGGACAAAGAAATCGTGTTATTTTTGTGAAATAATAGAAGTCAAAATAATACTGCCATCATGTTAATAATTTTTATATTGACTTAATTATACAGTTAGTTTCCAGCAAATGAGGTATGTCTGTTTCAGAACTGAAGTATGAGCAAATCATATGGAAGATGTCAATATAATGAAATGAGAGTGGAGAGGATTTTGTATGTTTCTAACCAATCCAGAAATATTAGCATAATTTGTTTCGGATAAAGGTGGGTTTTTTTTTTTTTAGATCAATGTACCTTAGTATTTTGCCTGGAGTAAAAGTAATTTCATGTTAGTTTCTAGAAAGACAGAACAAGACCACCCTTAATCCTAGGTAAGAACACTAATAAGACCAGAAAGGATTTTTAAAATATCCATTTTTTACACACACAGGGTTGCACATAAATGGGAAATTCTGGTATCTATACCACACTTCGACATACTACAACATCTTTGCTGGTTTTCTGCTACAAGTGTCTTTAGGATAAGCAAAGTTTTTGAGAATGTCAAACTGGAAACCAGTACTTAAGCAAGTCTGTAACACCACAGTCTTGTTGCATGATGTACAGTATGCTGCAGGGTGCCATCTGAAAGAGTGGTATGGGGAAAGAGGAGATTCACTTACACAGCCTGTCTGAAAAAGAAATGGGTAATATTGATAAATTCAGCAATTAAATGAATTGCTTTGGATTGTGCTGATTTTAAAGAGTTTTCCAGGGAGATGCATGCCAGTGTCACAGGTCAGTAGTTAAAAGGTTGACTGATTAACAGTTAAAGGAAGTCTAGGAAATTCCAAAAGAAAAGGAGAGCTGAAATATACTGGAACAAGCCAGGGTTTTCTTACTCCCTGTAAGTAGAAGTAAAATGATAAAAATGCTTCTAAAATAGACAGTTGAGAGCTTTATAAATAAATTATGCTTTCCAACAGCATCTCAGAACTAAATATTGTTAGTAGGCAGTCACAGACTTTGAACATTTGGGCAAATTTTATCGGTGCTCTCTCCAGCCATAGCTTCCATGGTTCTACCTACAGCCTGAAACCATAGCTATAAGTGAAGCAGTCTGGCTGCTGTTTGCCTTAACAGTGTCTGCCACTCCTTGAAATTGACAGGGATGATTGACTCTTTTCTGGCTTACTGGTGTGAGAAACCAGAGTTCTCTTTCTAGTGAAGCAGAAATTGCTGTGTGTGTTGGTGTGAATTTTGAAAACTTTTCACTATGCCACATAGCCCATTTTATCTGAGGGTGAATAAACTGTAGGTATCCATGCTGTACACATGATCTCTATTTTGCTGGTTTCTGCTGTTGACATCTAACTGTCCCTTTACCTTCTGTAGTTACCTTCCTTACTGGCAGTTTGTCCAGCAGTTTATTGAATTGGCAGATTTGGCAATCTGGCATTGCCCAAAGAAGACAGATAGCTGTGATAGTTATTTTAGTGGTATACTGAATTCGGAGATCCATGGCATCCACTGTGCTTTTTAATATGACTCCTTTCTTTCCAAACAAATTATTCTTCCTACAGCGTTACTGAAAAGTGTCAGAGTGGATGTCTGGTCTGAAAAGTGCTGGTACTGTCTGTTAGCATTAATGACCCTATTCAACTATGATGAACAGAATCTTAATCTAAAGTCCAAAAACCCCATAAAATGGATTTCCAAAATGCTAATTTACAACTCTTTTTTTTTTGTCATTTTAAAAATTGTCTTTGACTATACACAGTGACATAAAAAATCTGAATGTCTAGGATGGTAACAATATGGTTCAAGCATGGCTTCAGCTCCCAAATATTAAGCTGACATGTATTCATGAAAAGTGAAATAACACATAATTTGCAGGTAGATAAATAGTGCTTCACCAGTGAAATCTTTATTCTAACACCCTACCACACAATCATTACAATGCAGAACTTTATAGCCCAACTAGCAGAATTTGTATCCTAGAGTAATCTTCTGAATGGAGGAGAGCAGAAACACAAAGCATCCCTTAAGTGTCCTTGTGGTGACACTAATTCTTGCTCAGTGTCCTGGGTACAGCAATAGCAGTCATTTTTTCTCCTTCTTAGTAGCTGATGTAGCACTGTGGTTTTTGACTTCTGGCCTGGGAACAGCACTGATAACACCAATGTTTTAGTTACTGCTCAAATGTTTAGTCTGACCAAGCACTTTCAGAGTCTCATTCTCTGCCAGGGAGGAGGGGAAGCCGGAAGCAAGCAGAGATGGGACACCTGACCCAAACTGAGCAAAGAGGTATTCCATACCACAGCATGTGATGCCCAGGATGTAAAAACTGAGTGCAGGGACCTGGAAGGGTTAGATCACCGCTTGGTCGGGCTTGGTATCTGTCAGCGGGTGGTGAGCAGTTGTAGTCTCTTCCCTTATTTCCCTTGTCATTATTATTATCGGTGGTAGCAGTAGTGGTTTTGTGTTATACCTTAGTTACTGGACTGTTCTTATTTCAACCCATCGGCATTACAATCTTTCAGTTCTCCTCCCTGGCTCTCCAGGAGTGGCGGGAGGAAGGGGAGGGAACTAACAAACTGTGTGGCAGATTTAAGGCTGGGCTTAAACCATGACACGCAGTGGGGATTGATCTAAACAGATTATTCTCAACAAAATTTTATAATATAGGGACTGTACTCATCATCAGAATTCCAGTGTCTCAAAGTAGCTATGCTTAGTTTATGTGTAAAAAATACCATCACATAACACCACAAGTCCACTGATACTTTGACGAAATACTTTTTTTATCTTTTCAGTGTAGGCTTTTGATGCATATTCATTACTCTAATTTCTGTCTTAATGTCTTGCCTGCCTTAGCTTAGTGATACACACCAGGCAAATATTTCCATCAGTCTGTTCATGAAATGCTTAGATTTCTTCTCTGATAACTGAAAAGTCATTCCAAAGCTGTTAGCATGTTCAGGAAAATGTCCAGTGCTGAAATCTAATCCAATAAACATTTTTTTTGCCTGGTGTATCTCCATGTCTAAGATCATCTCTCTCTCTTTCCAAAGTATTTTCCTCAGCATCTCTGATTGTATCATCTGCCAACATGTAACTCATTTAGCTGGTTCACTTGGGTTCTGTTAGAATTTATGTAATCCTTCTGCTCTTGTGGGATCTGATTTTTGTGTGCTGGAAAACTTTTATTCTTTCATGTTTTTTTTTATCTTATCTTTCATGCAGTTAATATAGATAATACTGCAGTTAATATAGATAATGAAGTCCTCATTTTGTCACAAAAGTATTGGGGTTTTTTGTTATTTTGTTTTAATTTATATGAGTCTCACATTTTGCTATTTTTAATAGCTTGTAACTAGTTACAAGCTGAACATACTTTAAAAATACAATTAATAGCTAATTTTTGGAGACTTTTTAAAAATAATTGTTTCAAATTAAAGAAGTGATTTCTGCCTAGCAAGACAGAATAACTACCTGACATTATTCATTTACCAGTTTTAAAGACTTACTGGTAGTATTCCGTATTTTTAAACACTCAAAGAAAGATTTCCACTTTATCTGTGCTGATCAGGCTGTTCTTCATAGATCTGCACATAATCTCCAGAGTTCCCTCATCTAACATGGCCTCAAATACTTCCAATAATGTTGACGTAAAACAGAGTTCACATAAAAGCAGTGATCATTCTTTGGGAAGTTTATGACAGGATCACATCAACTCAGGTCAGCATTGTCTATCTCCTGGCCCTTTGGTAGCTCCTTCAGGACACTCATGTTTTTGGGTGATCTCATCATTCATCATAATGAAAGTGTTGCACTTTGGTTTTCCTACTAATAAAGCAGTTAAAATCATTATCTGGAAATCCATTTTCTTCCAATGAATAATGTATTTAGACATTCTGAAGAAATAATTACCTGGTGAAAGTCTTATGGATAGTTAAAAGTTTGGTTTGGGGTTTTTTTGTACTTAATTTTCTCTGTTTTGCTTTTAAGGTTTTTGTTTCAAAAACAATGTCTTGTTATGTGGGGTCACATGGGATACACTGATCTCAAAGTAGGGGAAAGGATCTTTGCACAGGAGATAGCAGGGCTCATTCATAGAACTTTAAACCAGATTTGAGGGAAAAGGGATAAAACAAGGCTCACTAGAGATAAGCCTGAGGGGTGCATGTCAATGTTTGAGCGATAGTGAAGGACCTTGTCCTTCAGCCTGCTGTCTCCGTGGAGAGGATGGAGATCTATTCGGCAGCAAAGACATAAGGGTTATTGATGTGTTAGAAACCATGGAAGCACCCAAGAATGATCATATATGAATTAGGACTTCTTCACCCCAGAAATGGAAGGATCAATAGCCCAGGTGAAGTTCATCTATACTAATGCACGCCACGGGAAGCTGGAAGGCATTGTGTCCAGGAGGTTCCTGGTGTGTGTGGAAGATAAGTTCCTGATGCAATTGGTGAGTGAGACAGCTAGTGAAGTTGTCCTGCTGGACCTGCTGTTTGTGAACAGATAAAGACTTTTGGGTGATGTGATTGTTGGGGGCTGACTTGGGCATAGCAATCATAAAATCATGGTTTTCACTTCTTGGAGAAGAAAGGAGAGGGTCAGCAGAGCTGCAACCTTGGACTTGCAAAGGGCAGACTTTGGCCTCTTCAGGAGGCTTTTTGACAGGCTTCCTGAAGGGCAAAAGAGTCCAGGAAATCTGAACATTCTTCAAGAACTATTAAAGATACAGGAGCAGGCTGTCTCCATGTGCTGAAAGACAAGCCAACCAGCCTAGGTGAACAGAGAAATTTGGAACTCAGGGGAAAAAATGAGAGTTTAGGCCGTTTGGAAGAAGGGGCAGGCAGCTCAGGAGGAATACAGAGATGTAAGGTTATTCAGGGAGAATATTAGAAGGGCCAAAGCCCAACTAGAACTTAATCTGGCTGCTGCCATGAAAGGCAATAAAAATGTTTCTTTAAATACAATAACAACAAAAGGAGGACTAAGGAGAACCTCAATCTTCTATTGCATGTGGGGGGAAACACAGGGAGAAAGGATGAGGAAAAGGCTTAGGTATTTGATGCCTTCGTTACCTCAGCCTTTAGTAGTAAGACCAGACGTTCTTGGGGCAGCCAGGCCTCTGAGCCAGAAGGCAGAATTAAACCCCTATAGCCCAAGAGGAAATGGTCAGCAAACCTGATACACCACTTAGACACACAGAAGTCTATGAGGCCAAATGGGATCCACCCAAGGGTACAGAGGGAGCTGGTGGAAGGGGACACTGAGACACTTTCAGTCACTTAGAAGCAGTCCTGGCTAACCTGACTGGAGTTAGCAAATGTGATGCCCATGTGTGAGGGCCAGAAGGAGGATCCAGGGAACTACAGGCCTGTCAGCCTGACCTCTGTGCTAGAGAAGTTTATGGAGTGGATTATCATGAGTGCCATCATACACATGCACAAGACAACCAGGTGATCAAGCCAAGTCAGCACAGGGCACAAACTTATGAAATAAAGGTCCTACTTGACTAGCCTGATCTTGTATGACAAGGTAATCCTCTTAGTAGATGATGTAAAGACTGTGGATGTTGTCTACCTAGACTTCAGTGAAGCTTTTGATCCTGTTTCCCACAGCATTCTCCTGGAGAAACTGGCTGCTCATGGCTTCGTGGACAGGAATAAAAAACTGACTGGATGTCCAAGGCCAAAGGCTGGTAGTGATGGAATAAAATCCAGCTGGTAGCCAGTCACATGCTCAGTACTGAGCCAGTTCTGTTTAATATCTCTGTCCATTATCTGATTGAGGAGATCAAGGGCACCCTCAATAAGCTTGCAGATGGGGTAGAAGTGTTGAACTGCAGGAGGACAGGAAGGCTCTGCAGAGGGATCTGTACAGGCTGCATCGATGGGCAGCGGCCAGTGGTATGAGGTTCAACAAGGCAAAGTGCAGGGTCCTGCACTGGGCCACAGCAACCCCATGCAATGCTACAGGCTTGAGGAAGAATGACTGGAAAGCAGCTAGGTAGAAAAGGACCTGGGAGTGCTGATTAATGGAGCTGAAAAAGATCCAGCTTGTGCTCAGGCAGCCAAGAAGACCAGTGGCATCCTGGCCTGTATCAGCAATAGTGTGGCCAGCAGGACTAGCGTAGTGTTCATCCTCCTGTACTGGGCACTGGTCAGGCCGCACCTCAGATCTTGTGTTCAGTTCTGGGCCCCTCACTACAAGAAAGAGAAAAAGGTAAGATTACGCTGAAAGAGGGTAAATTTTAATTAGAAGGCTTTAAGCAACCTGGTCTGGTGGAAGGTGTCCACGTCTATGGCAGGGGGATTGGAACTAGATGGGTCTATAAGCTCTCTTCCAACCTGTGCCATTCTATGAGTCTATGATTTCCCATTGTCCTGTATCTTGTTACTCGGGAGAAGAGACCAACACCCACCTTACAACAACCTCTTTTCAGGGAGTTGTAGAGAGTGAAAAGTTTTCCCATAAGCCACCTTTGTTTTATGCTAAACAATCCTATTTCCCTTAGCCCGTTACCAGATTTGTTACTGTTTGTTGGACCTGCTCCAGCACCTCAATGTCTTTCTTCATTATAGAATCATCATAGAATGGTTTGGGTTGGAAGGATCATCTAGTTCCAAACAGGGACACCTCCCACGAGACCAGGCTGCTTAAAACCCTGTCCAGCCTGGCCCTGAACACTTTCAGGGATGGGGCAGTCACAGTTTCTCTGGGCAACCTGTGCCAGTGCCTAACCACCCTCACAGTGAAGACTTTTTTCCTAATATCTAATATACATCTCCTCTCTTTCCGTTTAAAGCCATTTCCCCTTGTTCTGTCACTACATCCTCTTGTAAAAAGTCCTTCTCCAGATTTCTTGTGTGCCCACCTTAACTACTGGAAGGCTGCTTTAAGGTCTCCCCTGAGCCTTCTCCAGCCTGAATGAGCCCAAAACTTGATCCTGTCTTCATCTTTGTGGACTCAAGTTGTGCCAGGGGAGGTTTAGATTGGATAGTAGGAATTTCTTCACCAAAAGGGCTGTTAAGCATTGGAACAGGCTGCCCAGGGAAATGATGGAGTCACCATCCATGGAGGTATTTAAAAGATGTGTAGATGTGGCATTTAGGGGCATGGTTTAGTGGTGGACATGGCAGTGCTAGGTTAATGTTTGGGGTTGGTGATCTTAAAGGTCTTCTCCAATCTGAATTGATTCCATGACTCTATCGTGGTATTTCATTGTCAAAAAAGGAAAAAAAATATACTTGGGGTTCAGCTTCTTCATAAATTCACAACTTGTTGTTTGTGCATCTTTAATATCTTTCATATCCATTTAGCTGAGTTACCTGCTATCACTTCAGATCTTCATGATTTAAAATTTGGTAGATATAGTGAAGGGAAGTAAAGGCATTGTTAGGGATGAGCTCTATTATTTAAGTGCTCATCTTAAATCACTTATAAGACTACTGGAGAAACTTGAAAGTGCATGGTGTTCTTCGAAAGCAAATACTTAATTTTATGCGGTAGAAAAAAAAAGCTTTTTGACATATGTTTCTTTGATTTCTGAAAAGTAAATAGTTCAACTAGTAGAAATTTTCAAGAAGAAGGGAAGGGAGTTCTTGGAGGGCTTTCTCCCCAGCTCCTATGACATTTGCATTATGTCCTTAATGTGTTTTTTTAATTGTCTTTTCATTAGAAATGCCATAATCCCTTAATTTTGTTTTTGTGCTGATGAACTATGCTTTTCCCTGGAAGGTTTTCTACAGAACAGCAGGTCAGCATTGTGATGTCTCAGTGATGTCTCAGCTATGAAAGTGTGAGATATAATAATCACTAAGCATTAATGG
Source organism: Psilopsiagon aurifrons (assembly GCA_025447955.1). Taxonomy (NCBI): domain Eukaryota; kingdom Metazoa; phylum Chordata; class Aves; order Psittaciformes; family Psittacidae; genus Psilopsiagon; species Psilopsiagon aurifrons. Next base: position 19,250 of record JAOEHY010026455.1, on the reverse strand, counting down.
CAACAATATATGCAGCATGACATACAAAGTGGTGTCAATATTGAGTTTAATCCACTAAGTATGAAGCCTCTTACAGAGTTACAAGTTGCATCTGTACAACCAATTTTATCACATGGCTCTAGCTAGTAATTTTTTCCTTCACATATCTTTACTGATACACTTTGAAAGTAACATACAGCCTTAGTGAAACCTTTACAGTATCTTCAGAATTGACAAAATATCCATAAAGACACTGAAAACAAGACCTAGCTCTGTGAAAGTCCTGTTGGCTGGAGTTGCTTGTTTCCTTGGCTGGAGGGTAAAGATCCCAAATAAATGGTGCTTGGTTTGCTTTCACTTCTTAGAGTATCACAACTGTCACAGATCTGTATTATTTAACAACAACAAAGGCAAACAAACAAACAAATTGAATATTTGATTTCAGCTTTATCTGTATTTCCTTTAGATACCATGCAGCAGAAATACAGTTCACAGAACTGGGAAAATAATAGCTAAGGCTTCACATCACTGAGGAGCATTGGAAGAGTTTTATTGATTGCCCTGTAGATTGTGAGTTGTAATGGTCTTCAGTTAATTTAGAGTATATCACATTTAAGCTTAAGCAAGGATTCATATTTTGCTGGGCATCTTTATCTGAAAAAAAGAGGTAGCACTGTCGTGGTGAAACTGACTTGAGTTTTGGACCAATTGCCTAACTCTTCTTTTATTTTTTTTTTTTTTTTTGTTCGGTTTGTTTTTTTTTAAATAGAAAAGCCAATCTTGCCATGCCATTTAAAAAATGTTCTTTGAGGTTCTGTTTGTATATAATCAATAAGCCTGAAAATCTCTGCTTTTTACTGTAGAATACTACAGCCATGTAGGATGCTGATGGATAAATGATCATTTGATCATTCACCGGCTTTTCTTTGTAAAATCCACCCATGTTCTGATGTCAAATACTACATAACAATGTGCTAAGGTCCTAAAAAATAAAGAACCAATTGTTTTCAGATAGAGGTGTGCTTAAAATGGTCTTAAAACTTGAATGTATTTATGTATTAAATATAGATTCTTAGAAATTATAAATACAAAACTAAAAATCATGTTTAATTAAAGTACATCTGGAGCATACAGAGAAACACGGTTTCCTACATCTGTTACAGTACTACAGTTTTTTCCCATGCTTTGACAGTTCATTAATGATGGAAGAAAAATGCTGATACCTGCCTTGATCTGGGTGGGGAAGGGAGGAGGAGTGAGACGCTGTAATACTGTCCATAATTTTTGTGGATCAGTATTCCACGTTGTCATAAATGGATTTTTTGCAGTTTAATGCTGAAGTTTTCAGGAACTTTTATATTAGTATTTTTTTTTTAAATAATACAGTGATAATCAGATTTCTATTTATAGAGGAAAAGAAAATAATCATCATAAAGGCTTTTAAGTCATATAAAGCTAGCGGCAGAATCCACCAGAAAAAAATACCTTCACTTTTTGCTGTTTTTCTGGTTCCAGAGGGATCCAAATCTATTCTGTGGGCCACATTAGAAAACTCTTCAGTCTTGCAAGAAATTTTCTCTTCAAAATTCAAGTGTACTCTACCTGTTCCTTACATAGTCCAGTAAGAAGTAGATGCTGTGTCAGCCTTCCCTGGGCTTGAGGACACTCATGTCTCACCAGTAGTTCTCCAAGCAGGCTTCCTAAATGCACTTGTAAGTCCACCTGTCCTAACAAAATAAACTATTTTCACTGGGACATCAAGATTTTTAAATCATTATGTGGAACACAATGTTTCATCAGTTCATCCAAGGAGGAAACTGGAGAACTGAACCTGGGTTTCAAATACAGACAAAGAGTTTGCTATTTCTGAGCTGAGTCCAGCAAGTCAGCTAAGACTGAAGCCTTTCAAACCCCAGTATTGACTTAGAGTAAATGAGCAATGATACTCTCCAGTATAGATTTTTATATACTATCCTAGAAAAAAAAGATTTTTTATTTTTGTTTCATTAATAATCATATTTCACCAAATTCCACGTCTTTCCTCAATCAAATTTTACTTGTAAACTTTCGATTGCTTCTTGTCTTGTTGCCAAAGGCAGTTTCATGTCATCCACCAAACAACTTAATTGTTCTGCATGGGAAGCTAACTAGGATTTTTTATTTTTTTGTTTAAAAAAAATGAAGAGACAAGAAAGGTCTAGATTCCTGAGATAAGGTGATGAGGGTTTCCTCCACAGGATCCTTATCCCTAACCCAACCCAGGTGAGCTGTGGCTCTGTCTGTCTGACTTTAAAGTCTTACGGTTTTGAACAGTTAATCAGTAGCAATTCTTGTAGAAAGAAGAGCTAGAAGGAAAAAGGGGAGAGGGGGAAAGAAATAAGGACAACACAAACTTGGTAAGCTTAAGAGACAAACACCAGAATTTTTTCAGCTAAGCTTAGCACAAGTTCTGAATTTAAAATCTGGCATACCGAGGTGTTGGGTGTGTCAGAAATGAGAGAGGCAGAAACACCTTCCTGGAACTGATGCATGGGTGAACTCGGACTCCATCTTAGGTTTGGATCCATTAGACCCTCTTTTTTTATTACTTACTCTATTCATAAATGCTGTTATTTAAAAAAAAAAAAAAAAGTGCTGAAATAAACTGCAGATTATTTGCTTTATTTAGGTAACCTTTAAGAATATTGCTAAACTCAGTATAAAGTCTTTGTTGAAAACAGATGCAACTCTATCTACTACCTGCCTTCAGAAATAAAACTCCTAAAAATACAAGTTGCAGAAAAAAGATTGCAAGTATGTCAGCAAATATGCATCCTGTTGCCCAATGCTGATTTCTTGCTAACCTTGTTTCACACTCACTTTATGAAAAGTTTGAAACCGCTTAAATGCTGGAGCTGATGGACCTATACATACATGATTAGGAATGCTTTGCTAATAATTTCCAGTAGGACTCATCACTGAGTTTTGTTACGAGCACATCACTCTCCACTTCAAATGCTACTTAGACTTGTAAAACTTTCTGATTGAACAATCCCGTTTATTCTTGAAAACAAATTGTCCAAGTCAATTCTGTTAATAAAGTCATAGATTAGGTTTTTCACTGTGGATTGTATCAGCCTCTTCAGTGATTGCCTATTGTCTTGGCAGAAAGATACATTTTGACCATTACTGCCTGCCAGTGACAATTTTTCCCTTAATTTAGGAATTCCTACTTCTTATGAAGGCCAGCTGGAAGCAGCTAATGCATTACAGCAACTTCCTCAGCTGTTGGCCCTGGGAATATGTATTCTCTCCAAAATATATATTTTTGGCAGGGAATAGAAAGAAGGAATCTTGGGTAACGGGTGTGCATGCCAAGTATAGGGATTGTTATATTTAACGCCTAGGTTTCTGTCGTTGAAATTATGTCTAGAAGAAGTTCAAAAGTAGGACAAAATTCAAACAGGGTGGATAGATTTTATTTGAAAGAAAGAAAAAATTTCAAAAAACATAGCTGTTAACTATATTTATCCAGGAATTTTTGTAATCTTTAACAGGAATGTTTAACTTGTCTTGCTGCTTGAACTGTTTTACAGTACCTTTAGGACTGTGTCCAAAATGCACAGATTAACAGCCTCATAAAAAAAACTCTGGCTGCGTATTAGAACATTTAGTCTAAACCTACAAACACAGTTGTCCTGCGGGAATTTTTGCTAATCAGCTATGTGGCCTGAAAGTGTAGGTCATCTGAACAGTCAGGAGTAAAACGTAATTAACCATCAAAAAGAAAGTATAGTATATGCAAGAGAGATATTTGGGAGGTGAAGGGGGTGGGAATAATCATAGAATCATAGAATAGTTTGGGTTGGCAGGGATCTTAAAGATCACCTAGTTCCAGCCCCCTGCAGGGGCAGGGCCACCTTGCACTAGGCCAGGTTGCTCAAAGCCCCGTCCAACCTAGCCTTCACCACTGCCAGGGATGGGACAGCAACAGCTTCTTTGATCTGCTGAATTGATGTAAGTTGCTACAGATTGGAGTGGGCATTTTCTGTAATTTTTGTGTATGTAAACTTTATGTTTATATATAAAATCACTGAAAATGCAAGCAGTTTTGACAGCTAGTTTGGTTTCTGACTAAATTAACTGCTTAATAGGTAAAAATAAAAGTATTTTTTGTTTCCTGTAAGTTGAAAGCTTTGTTACAGTTCTAAACTTGAAAAGTCCATAAGGGTACAGCAACTATGCAGCTTTAGCTACATACCACAAGTGCTACCTAAAATGTGACAGCTGTACTTCCAGGACAAGGTAGTTGCCTCAGGTTGAGTATTTTCAGTGAGAGAAAACCAAAAATTAGGCAGCCTTAGGAGACAGTTTTGGAAGAATCTGCTTCAGCTAGAATGTACAGATGCATATGCAATAAAACGAGCATCAAAATGAGAGTTGCTCTGAGTTGCCCCTGGCTGGTTTGCAGAGTTGAGGTGTTTCCTAGTGAAACTGGACCAAGTCCATAGCTCTGCAGAGTGAAAAAGAAAATATTATGATGCCTTTTATCCTCCAATATTCAGCGACTCCTCTCAGTTATAGCAGCAGTTGGCTGATGTGCATGAAGCACAAATTCGGGTTGAAGACCACGAAGACAAAGATATATCTCACTGTCTCTGTAGCTAGCAAAGGCACTACTAAATGACATAGCTGAAGTGTCTTTTTCCTGTTTCATACTACCTTGAATGTGAGATAATTCAGGTGTGTTTTGGGGTTTTTTTCTGTCTTCCAGTCAGTAGCGTTCTCCATTCTGAAGTCAGGCACTGCTGCTGATGATGATGTGTGAACAGGGAAGAGCACAGCTTGACTGTCAGATTCCTGGTTGATTTTAAAACTCAAGTGGTTTGCAAAACCTCTTTATCTGTAAACTGATCAGGCTGGCTTTGAAAGTTTTTATTGTGAATCACAGTGTGGTAGCCCTGCCTCTTCATGGTCTTCCCCAAACATCTTACAAGACTTAATAAATGTTCTCAGTTTTCTAAAATTAGAATAAATACAAAGTTAAAAATTAGTACATATCTGTAAGAAGAATATGAAACAGATGGTGAATTTCTTTATTTCCTGCTTTGCCACATATTTGCTACATGAACTAAGACATTTTATTTTGTCATCATTTTGTGTCATTTTCTTTGTCTAAAGTTGGTATGTTAAGTAGGTCATGCAAGACTAATATTAGTTGTTTGCAAGAAGTATATATTGTGGGATAGAAAACTATATTGTAATGCTTCATAACTATATTGTAATGTTTCATTTGAAATATCTCAGAAAGGACATTAGCAGCTCAGTCATTCAAGGAATGTTAATTCACCAATTACAATTTTAATACCAAAATCTTGCCAGATTCTGCATAGAAATTCAGGGCCTCATCACTCTGTTTGTTGCATATTGTCTCAGAGAAGCTTTTGGAGCAGAGTTTATTTGATAGATGTGCCTGTTAGTACAGTGCTCTCCACAAGCGCATCTGCAAGCATGAATTGTTATGCATTATGAATTAGTGGATAAACCATTGGAGCCTGTTTTGTCAGCAGAGATCTAGCGTTTTTAAATCCCATTTTCCCCTCCAGTACTCCCGATGGCGAGGTTATACCTGTTCATTTTAGGCTAACCAAAGGTTAAGGACAAATAAATCATTTTCAGGAAACCTTACGTACCAGATCCACCTGCCTGTCCTATTCTCTTTCTCTGTAACTGATAAAATACACACACATGCTCCAAGCTCACATGTGCTCTGACTTTTGTTAATAAACATGCAAGATTTTTACTGAATGGAAAAAAAAAAACCCAAACACTTTGTACAGAATCACTCTAAGTGAAGATCATTATGATAATCTTTAAAGATTGTCTTATTACTTTAAACATATTATCTTCAGCATATTACTTTCATATTTCCTTCATTCTCAGGTGTTGGGTTTTTCAGGTTGGTTTGTTGGGGTTTTTTTTTGTTCTGGTTTGGTCTGCGGAGGTTTTACTTATTTATTTATTTTTGTATTCCATTGTCTCACTTGCTATTACATTAAAATATTCTAAAGAGAAGCATCTCTGAAATTATGGAGTGAGGAACTCAAGAAGTAGCTGAAATTTTGTCAAGATTATAATCGATATTCTGGCTGCTACTGGTCATTAAATTTGGGTATACATATCTGTGATCATACATATTTACCATTTGCATAATCTTGGTCATTCTAGGAAGTCAGATTATTTTTAACTGTACCAGGAAAAGGCAGACAATTCAGAAAAAAAAAAAATTCCATTCAGAGGCTTTTTCTCATGTCATTTAAAAGCAGTATACTAAATCCAAATTTGATGACAGACTTCTACTGTGAAAAGACTTCAGCTGGATTCCCTCCTGTAAACAGCATATTTATTTATATGTTAAGCTGTGGTTGCTACTGAATGCGAAATTATATGTTCATAATTGAATATCTTCACATGCCTTGGCTCATGCAGGCTGTATCTGATTAAGTTTGCAAGAAATTATAGCTCTTTCTTGACTTTATGTAGTTATTACTGATATACGTCACTGAGAACAGAAGCAAAATCAAGCCTACTTGCTGTCTGTGCAGAATGCCAGTGTATGTATTTTGTTGGTTTGGAATAGGTTTTGTATGCATCATTACAGCACTGTCCAAGTTTTCATTTTATATATTAAGTTACTGTAATAGAATTTGAATGTTACCCCCATTACAGTGCTCAGCTGATACATTTTCTCATCTCATTCTCTGTGGCAATAAGATGAGAAGATTAATTAAAGGCCAGTCAGTATGTGTCACATTGTGTATTTCATTTGTGGGATACACATGAAAACATGAAGATGTGACATGAAGACAGGAGGCATACACTGTTCACTTCTGTGGCACTTCTGCACTGGCAGGAGTAATGGCTTAATTAAAAATGCTTTTCTCCATCAGTGTCACTGAGCATTATATTTTTTCAGTCTCTTTCACCTCCAATAGTAAATTAGGATATGGATAAAGGAGAACAGGCCCTGCTCCTTTCAGGCACATTGCGTTTTTTGGTTTCAGAATGGACTTTTACAGTGAAGGATGCTGGAATCAGCCCTTCTGTTAATACTTCGAAATTATTTGTTGCTTTTTTAATTGATTTTCATTTATCTTACAAAATGGAAGCATAAATCTTGGAAAGCTGACAATGGAAGGACCAGCCTGGTCTGGCATTTCACCTTTATGTTTACAGGCGATAACTTTCCAATGAATGTGTCTTATGTGTGTTCCAGTGCTCCATTACCTGTGGCAAAGGGATGCAGTCCCGCGTCATCCAGTGTATGCACAAGATCACAGGAAAGCATGGCAATGAATGCTTTTCCTCAGAAAAGCCTGCAGCCTACAGACCCTGTCATCTCCACCCCTGCAATGAGAAAATTAATGTTAACACAATAACATCACCCAGGTTAGGTAAGCAGTCAAAATGACTCATTCCCTCTGGAAATCTGGTTTTAAACCAGGTCGCTGCTGGTTTTAAAGAAATTATGTTACTGCATGACTACAGAACTGTGAATTCTGTTGTTATTTCCTAGTGGGCTGTTGATGATGGTCTTACTATTAGCTCCCCACACTGTTCATCTGCTCCTTAGGCATGACTTATTCAGAGCCTTGGGTAGCATGGTTTAGTGGGAGGTGTCCCTGCCCATGGCAGGGGGGTTGGAACTAGAGGATCTTAAGGTCCTTTCCAACCCTAACTATTCTGTGATTCTACGATTCTAATATTCAAAGGCTTGCTGTAAGACAGCATGCCCTTTCCAGCTGATTTTCCAGAGCCCTTGTTAAGAGAAACCCTCCTGTCAAATAGATTACTTCTGCAAGGAAAGCAAGTCTGACATTTCAGGCTGTATGTAATACTTTTAAGTAAGTCAGTGAAAGGTATTTTCTTTGAATTTTTTAACCTTTAAACATTTCTGTGTAGTAGTTATTGTTTCAGCTTGCTGGATGAGATTGCAGCTGTTGCTTATGGCCCTCTCCTTTGCTATTTCACTATTGGTTGAAGGTCACCCTTCATAATTTATCTTTCTTAGTTCAACCAATCTCTTGGAATCAAGAGGCCATTGCTCTATCACTGAAGCTTTCTCTATGGTGAGCTGTAAGCAGATTTCTGTTACAGACTAAAGAGAATCACAGGGTTTCACAGAAAAATGTAGTTTCAGAGTCATTAAAATTTGACACAATGTGAAGTGCACAAAAAAAAAAGATTTGGCTATGCTGCCTTCATAGAATGGATTATGAAGCATTGATGTCAGTAATCTACAGGTCAACCGTATCCAGCAGGAGTCAGAATCCAATCCAGTAGAAACATTAACATCTCCAAAATACATAGTGCAGTGCTTCTCTTGAATATGATTATTTTGGCCTCCAGTTACATTACTATTATGCAGAATAGATCCTCTGGATTGGGGAGCAGAGCTAGCGAAAGCTGATGTGGATTACTCCATCTCTTTCATAAGTACACTCAGTTTTTCCTCTTTCCCTTCTATTAAAAAGGGAGAGTAACTCAGATCTTCTGTGAGATTAACCTTTTTTCAGTTCAGTTTTTGTGATGATTTTTGGATGATGTCTGTTTCTTATGCCCTATTTTTCACTGTTTTCCCGGGTTAATTCCATGTATGCATTACAGTTTAAGTAACAGAATGTGCAAAATGTCCCAATTTGATACCAGGGTCCTTCTATAATAACCACTGTAAGAGGCTTTTGTAAGCAAAACAGGTGGATAATGAACAGATGACTTCACAAGAACACAACACGATGAAAATATGCCTGGTTTGTACTACAGGCATACAACAGAAGTCAGGCTTCTGAATCTGAATGTGTATCACTGCTAGAGAGAACCGAATAGTTGTAACAACCGTGGGAGGAGGTAGGCTAAACCAAATGGTGGCTTTTCAGGCTAGTGTGATATCCTTGTCATTTTAGAAGGTTTCTGAGGAACAGTTTGGTAGCCAGGATACCCAGTAAGAAAGCAGCAACAGACTACTCATAGAGCAACCTGAGTAACTGGCTGAAGGCATGAAACGTCTGAAAGTAAGGATTAACAGCCTGGCTTTAAAATGGAGGTGGAAAGATCCATTAGAGTGATTAAAAAGAGAATGATACAATCAGACTGATGTAGCAGAAGACAATAACAAACTAACAGCAACGTTTTGAATGTACTTTGAGAGAAGAGAACAAGCTAAGGAATGCGCAGTATTTAGGCCTGGACAAGGACATTCGCCAACATATCAACTGTCATTGACTCCACACTAAGTTCTGTTATTGTAGATAAAACGGATTTATGTTAGAAATGTACCATGGGACTTCAAACCTTGTAAAAGTGCCTCGTACTGCGGCATCTGTAATGATCAAAATTGCAAGACAGTGTTTCTGGTCCTTTGATCAAAGAAGCCAGTCAAAACTAGAGGTCTGGTAGATCACTTACAAAGAAAGATGATGTAAGATGTCATGTAGTTTTGTTCAGTTTCCATTTATGACAACATGACACAAGGACTTGATTTCTTGACTAAAAGCTGATCAGAAAACCAACAGCAACCTCTGTGCTGTTGGGAAACATTCCAATGTTTCCCTACCTGCCTCTGATTAAAAAGGAAATATCCCCCTTGTAGGAGTCATTGAGAACCCCATTTTGGTATTATTCAAGCTGAGGCTTCCTATTTTTCCAGTGGCAACTTCTGTCTCAGGCTGCGGGCAGTTTTATTTGGAGCTACTGCTTCATGCATTTTGTTGGACCTGGCTCTGCAGCTCCCATGTAGCCCTGGTCTCAGCCCCTACCTGTCTCTGTATAGGGCACAAAGATGGACTTCATCTTCTCAAGAGGAGACAGCTGCATGACATTAAATCAATTAGCTTTAATGTACTAAAAACAATTTAGAAATTAAGGTGGCTTTTAAAAAATTTAATGTTCAAAATATTTACAGCTGGAGAAATTTTTGTTGTCTTTCTTTTGTGGAATATCTACATCTGTCCTCCTTTCCCTTTCCCAGGTTCACTTCTGGTGTCCTTGTCATCTTTACTACCTGATTCTTCACTGATAAACGTACCAGTAATGTGTATTTTACTATGCTGTTATTGTTCTTTCACAGCTGCTTTAACGTTCAAGTGCCTGGGAGACCAGTGGCCTGTGTACTGCAGGGTGATAAGAGAGAAGAACCTCTGTCAAGACATGAGGTGGTATCAGCGGTGCTGTGAGACATGCAGGGACTTTTATGCTCAAAAAATGCAACAAAAGAGTTGACCTCTGTCAGGCTGGCTGGCTCTCAGCTCTTTGCAATCTTATTATTTATAAACACACACACACACACACGTACGCACACACACACGCTTCTTCAGACCAAATATTATCAGATTACATATAATTTAATCAAATTAATTTATTTTTGCCTGCCAGACATCCTTAATTGTTTTGGTTAGACAGCAAACTTGTTTTAACCTCTGACATTTTTGTACTTAATTTTTATATGAACAATTTTGGATACATTTATCAGAAGTTTTAAAAATAGTAATTAGCATTTTAAATGTTTATTTTCAGTAGGGTCGTCTCTCTGTTGCCAAAACAAAGTTATGTTATCTTGAATTTATTTTAATTTAGCTGAATAGTTTTGTTGTATATGGAAATAAAGCCCATTTTAATTTTATTCTATTTTTGGTATTCAGAGTCAGAATGATCTTGTATGTTTTGCAACAGATGTTGAGGTGAGTAAGCTAACATTATTGAACAGGTTATTACAGAATGTATTGTGAAATCATTTCATTTGATTTAGAAACATTGAAGGGGATAATCTACTGTAATTTATAGCATATTATAAACAAGAAAATTAAAATTGCTAAGTGGAGATTTTGATCATTCTCATGGACACATACTTGAACACAAGTATTGAATCAATGAAACACTGTAGAGATTTACACTGAATCACTGTTGCACTGTTTGAGGTAGTGTAGAGGAAAGCAATCCTAGAACTTGTACCATCCTATGAATCCACATCTGTACTGTTCTTGACATCTCACTTGATTTAAACATTTGGAAAAAAAAAAAAAAAACAAAAAAAACAACCCCGTTCCCCTCTATACCTTTATGTGTCCTTCTGCAGATTTACAAATGGAAGAGTCCCTCCTCCTGCCACTTCTAGGAATTAATCTGTTAAACATTTTCAGTTCTCTGTTGACGATTTAGAAAATAGCTTTGCAATACTACTTTAGTTTTATCTTTGTTTTATGAAAAAGTCTTTATAAAAATTAAATGTTTTACAGTTTTGTGAAACGTTATGAAACGGCTAAAATTTTCCTTATGAGAAAATATTGTACATGATTCACATGATTTTTACATTTTCAATAAAAAATAAAGCGTCTTCTGTTGTTTGCATTTTTCTTCTTTCGAGCATCTGTGCCTGGGAGCCCAGTACTTCGAGCTCTGCATCGCAGCAGGTATAGCTACTGTAGGCCCTACAAGAACTGTCTTCTGCCTCCTGATTTAGGCACCTCTCTGTAGCTGCAGATGGATATTCCAGTGTGAGTTTTGATAGATGAAAAGTTGTGTATAACAGGGCAATATTCAGTGGAGAAGTTACTTCTCTCAGGTGAGTTCTGTAACCGCAAGAGGAGAGGGGTAGGTCCTCTGCCTCCATTTTGTCATGCAAGCCTTTAGGTGCACTCCGAAAATTCGTAGGTGATGAAATCCTGAAGGTAAGACAGCCAGAGAATGAGTCTGAAAGGCATCATATTTTCTACACAAAGCAAAAAGGGAATGCATCCTTATTTGAGTGATTGTTCCTTTTAATTCTTCACAAAAAGCCTACTATATAGATGTGATGTAGATATCTACACAATTTCATGAACTGAGGCCCTCAATCAGGACTACAATCCTGTCCAGGAACGATACCTAGTTGCAGTCTTAATTCTCATTGAAATCTATGTATGTGGTTTCAAATAACTGTACTGTGAAAATGTTTGGTTTGGCATCTTATTGCTGTGTATCAAAACCTGCAACTTTAATGATGTGCTAATATATAATTTTAAATTAAGTATCTCTTGGTTTTTAAAAGGAAAGAAGGAAAGAAAAATAACACTGAGGTCATGGAATGTGCTATTTTGTATAACTAAAAAGTTTCAATGCACAGAAAATTCAGTTGCTCTGGGGCATAACTCCTCAATGTCACAGACACATGTTTGAAAGTGTAATAGAATTATTCTAGTTGGCAGGCAAAAAAACAATCATTATTTTAAATTTTCTTCACACCCAGTCTCCAAACTAGGGGCCACAGGACAGTCTTTTATCAGCCACAGATACCACTGGCACAATTCTGAATATTCTACCAGCAAGAACAAGTAATTTATCTCAAAACAGAAAAGTACATTTTAGCTCTTCCTGTATCTGCTGAAAACTGAAAACTGACTTGTGCTGAAATCATCCTCCCATCACCCTTATACGGCACCATAAGGAAAAAGACTTTTGGATGAGAGCCAGGGATGGAAATCTGCACAGAAAAACTACCTTCTTTTCAAATGTAATGAGTGGAATCAAGATGTTATAATGCTGATAGCTCTGGCTCCAATTCCTTCAGCATTCGCAGTACAAAACTAGTAATTAAATGTATGTTAATCATTTTGCAGCAGTTTTGTGTCCACATAGCAAAAATGCCTCTTCCTTCTCTGCATGAATTTGGTAGCAAGTTAATCTTACTGCTTTGATAAAACTCCACTGTCTTTCAGAAAAACAGCACAGACCAAAATACTATCTTTGTCAGAAAAGTATAAGGATATACAAGAAATCTGGGGAGGGACTTGTTACAAGGACATGTACTGACAGGACATGAGGGAATGGCTTTAAACTGAAAGGGGAGATTTTAGATTAGACATTAGGAAGAAATTCTTTACTATGAGGGCAGTTAGGCACTGGCAGAGGTTGCCCAGAGAAGTTGTGTCAGATCCATCCCTGGCATTGTTCAAGGTCAGGCTTGAAGGGGCTTTGAGCAGCCTGGTCTAGTGGAAGGTGTCCCTGTCCATGACAGGGGTTGGAACTGGATGAGCTTTAAGGTCCCTTCCATAGTCACTAACTATTCTATGACTCTGAGGACATGCCCAGCCTGTGGCATGTTGCAGGGTGTGTGTGCGCATGCCTGCTCTGCCGCAGCCCAGAGAGACAAGACGGCAGGCATCCCTTTCCAGCTATGTTCAGCAGTGGCCTTCTGCACTCATAGACATTTGCACTGGAGTTTACTCATTTTCTGGATTTGGTCTTTCTTTCCAGCAACAATCCCTTTGCATTAATACATTTTCTTTCCAGCCTGATGTATATGTAAAAATATCAACTCATAAATGTCAAATCAGTCAAGTTCAGCTGACAAGGTGAAATTCACTCCAGCTCAGAAGGGCTAAAATAGACCTCTCTGCTAATTAAATGCCACTTAGACTTTATTTGGGTTTTTTTAATTAAATTGTTGCCCAGGGTTTGTGGTAGGCTCATGTGCAATGGGATTACTACTTCCCACGTATACACTGGCAGTCTGCAGCAGTGACCAATAGTTACCACTTCTCATATCTTTCTTAAAGAAAAGTAATACCTAAATTTTAATTGCATCATCATTTATTCTAGAGGGAATTTGCTGCTTTGCTCTGCAGTGTGTGGTTTTGGATTGGGTGGTTTGGTGGGTTTTTTTCATTCAATTTTCATTGTGACAGAAAACCAGCTATTTACTTCATCTAAAAACAAAGAAAGCTTGACTGAATAAGGAGACCAATGGAAGCCCTAAAGCCTGGCAGGTCAATTTTAAACAGAAAATTAAAAGCACTCAGAAATAATTTGAAAATCTCTGTAGAAAAAATGCTCAAACCATTAGTAAAAAATAGGAAAATAAGAAGCAGGAAGCCAGCCAGGGATTCAGTGGGGCCATCTCATAACACAAACATGAAAGAGACTCTCTGGGATTACAGAGTATGATAGGGAAGTTTAGTGAATTATTTGCGTTGGCCTTTCCAGCTGAAACATTGAGGGGGTTCTTGCATCTTCCACGGTCCTTGTAGCAGAGATGTCAGAGAAGCTGAATTAAGCTGAAGGAAATTTAGAAGAACATGAGACAACATAGGAATGTTAGATGCTAACAGGTATCTAGGGTGGCAGTCATGTGATATTCCTGGAAGAATGCAATTGGGAAATGACAGAACTGCTTAACATGGTGCATAAGCTGTTTTCAAAGAGCTACTCTGTCAGGGGACTGGCATCCTTTAAACTACAGACTGGGGAGTCTTGAGTTCTCTGGTGCCAAAATAGCTGATGAAAAGGTCCCTGAGCACCTGAACAAGCATGGACTTGGGAGGGAAACAGCTTGGCTTCAGTTGTGTCCTGAACAAACCGGATCTAGTGGACACGGAAGTCTTCAACAAGGTTCCACATTACAGGATATTCAAGAAACTATATTCACGCAGGGATGCAGGACCAATCTTTGTGGCTTGAAAGCTGATCACAGGATTGGAAGCAAAATGATCATCTTCCAAGATGCTGAGAAGTCAGCAGTATGGCTCCCCAAGGAATGATGCTGGGTTTAGTTTTCAACATTTTCATCAACGGTGTGAGGGACAGAGTGAAAACTCAGATCTCCACCTCTGCACATGACATTAAGCTCTTCTGGTTAACCAACTATTGATTCACTTGGTAAGAAACTCACAAAACTGACCGGCTAGGCAAGATGTTAGTCAATAAACTTTTATGTGGGTAAAGGTAAGGTTGTATAGCTATGAAAAACAGCCTAGACTATTACTACAAGTTACCGAACTTGTAGCTGGCATTCAGAGGTGGAGAAAAATCAGTGTCATTGGTTACTGTAGTCTGGAGTTATCAGCTCCATGAGAATAGCGGGAAAAAAAGACAAAAACTGATGGATGTTGTCAGAAGAGAGGGCATAATTTTTCCCACTTTTGGAGCTCTGGTGTATCCACAGTTTGAGCATTGCATTCATTTATGATTGCTGTGTTCTCATGAACAATGCAATGGAATTACACTGTAACACATTAAAAAGGGCAAATAAATGAGCAGGGGACAGACCAGGTGGCTTATGATACTGAAAAAGTTGATACTTCATATTGGAGACAAAGAGGCTCAGATGAGCATGCTCAAGGTTTAAAAACCCCTCAAGGTGATGGATAAGCCACACATGGAGCTTTTATTCTTGAAATCCTACAGTAAAACAGAGGGCATCTTCAATAAAACCAGTATGGAAATTAGTTTAAAACACATAAGAATAAGCCCTTTAGACAGATGGCCATAAAATTCTGGATCTTGCATCCACAGGAGGTAGTATCAGATGGTTTGAAAAGCAATTAGACTAATTCATGGACAACAAGTCCATAAATAGACAATTAAAATGCCTGGGAAGAGACATTCTAGCACAAAAAATTGTGTGGCTTCTTGGGGAATAAAAGGAGAACGTAGCCAGGTGGATAGGGTCTCTAAACAGCATCTCTTACTGCCTTTCTCAAACACAGTTATAGATCCTATGGCTTGGTGGGGAGTCTGACCTGGTGAGGTGGTTTTTATGCTTCTATGTCATGGCTAATAAACCAAAGCAGTGTTGAAAATAAATTCACATAGATGCACACCATATATGTTACAATAGCACAGAAGAATTCTGTATTCAGAAAGGTGCTGGAAATATATGAGACAGAAGGCATGGTTAGCTGTATATACTCAGCTATTTTGGAACACAAATTATTACCGCCCAAGTTCTACACATGGAAAATCGAAGACTACATGTTATGATAAGTCTAAATCAGCAGCTTCATTGTAGTTCTTTACTATTTCAGAGCTTCATTACTCTGGGGAGAAGGAATACTAAATGAGGCAGCAGGTTCCCCAGAAGCAAGCAAGTCTATCTAGAAACATGTTCACTACTGCCTCTTTTGAGGCTGTTCACAAATTCTCTGAGTATATGCTTGAAAGTGAACAGATTAATAATTCTTAACAAATATGCTGTAAAATATTTGCCAACCAATACATGCAAGGAAAAATCATGAGCTAAGAAGATAAGGTTTTAACTTAATGTATATGAAAGTATTCAATTAGTACATTAGGATCTCACATGAGCAACATTTAAAAAAATAGTTTCTTGATCTTATTTTCTTTTTAAATTTTAGCAGACTTCTGTGAGGAAAGTAGGTTGGTCTGATTCTCAAAGCACAAAGCTAAAATTTTTGGGATGCCCTAACTCTCAGCACTAATTGGATCCAAAACAGATTTTCCTGGGCTTGAAACAATGAACTTTCAAAAACCTATTCTCTGTGCTAGTATCATCAAAAATGAAATGTATCTTAAAAAACCAAAGTTTTGGAAAGATGGTTAAAATAAATATGGGGTCACTGGTTTTGTTGGTTTAAGCAATGGTTATGATGAGAAGGATAATTTCATTAGCTGAAAGTCAAAAGACCTTAAGACTTACAAAATTATGATGAAAATATCAAATCTCAACATAATAAAAGTACAGGGACTCAGACTACACTGTTCAATTCAGCAAAATCAATTCCCTGAAAACTTCTGTAATCAATTACTTGAACCAATCTAGTATTTCCCAGGGTCATGGAGAATTTACTGTGAAAGAAATCCCTGAACCTAAGGAAGTGCATGTCATAGCTGTCACGGTAAACAGCACCAATCCAGACAGCACAATGGAGCCTCTTAGTGCTGCCACAGAACAGGAGGACTTGCTTTGGACTGGGAGCTGCTCCTAATTTTCTGAGGAAAGAGTTTACTTTGAAGTATTGTAAGCTTGACATTTTTGGCAGGTCACTTGAGGAAGTGCTGGTATGCATTTAAGTGTCTCATGCATCTACTCACTGGTACTCTGTTAGCTTTAATGAACACATACGTATCTATCAAAAATGGACCTTGAACTTGAAAACTTATGCTAGGCACTTACAGAAACATGTCCTGTCTGCTCTGCTGCTTCTAACAATCTTTTATCTTTGGCAGATGATATAAGTGAGCCTGACACCAAACAGGGGTCAGATACAGTTTCAGGAAACTGTCGTATCCTTCTTCACATCATTAATAATAGAAGGAGCGTGCACAGCCAGGAAGCAGAAGCTGGGGCTGTTTTTGTTATTACTCTACAGGACAGAAATATGGACTTCTCTGTTTTGCCAAACAACAACCATCCCAATAAATTCCTGCAATTGGAGGTGAAGTCTTTAGCAAAAAACTCTGCCTTTCTACAAGCCAGCCTGGCAAAATTCCCAGAAGCAGCTTTACCTGGAGTGCAGCAGTGGCACAACAGGGTCTATTTACAGGTAAGATCTAAAAAAAAGCTAGCATTTTTCCTGATTTTTTCTACCTCTTTTCTGGGATCAGGAGACAAATGAATTTGAGACTTCAGCTGTGGATTCAGGTTCCTGCTTCTCTGAATCTGCATCACTAATACATCAGCAAGACTTCGGGGAGGATCAGGCTCCAAGAGAGGAGTTATTCTCTTCAGGGCAGTGTGCTGACTTTATTTCAGTATGTTAGACTTTCTACAGCTCATTGTAATGTTTTCACAGCATTTCTCAGAAAGGCTACCGATGTAAATACTGCTTAATTGTCCTAAAGGGGAGAATGGAACACTTTCTCTGAAGAAAAAAAAAACCCAACAAACCAACTTAGATCTGAAATTCAGGTCATATCCCTCAGACTCAACAAAAAGGCACATTAGAGAGAGCATTACAGATTCTTGCTAGTGTCTTGCAAGCATATCTATGTCTACAGAGTCCACCATAGCTTCCTCTTTATTTTGCCTTGTTTTTCCCATTCCACTTTGACCTTCCTGCCCTGACAGACAGCTGTTGAAAGTGTGAAACACACTGACTGTATTAATCCAGGTTTTTATGCGGAGGTAGCAGCTGTTTCGTAGTAAAAATGTAAATGTGCGCTGAATAGTGGAGGCCCTGCAGCCAGCGGAGAAGTTCATGTCTGGATCAGCAGCAGTTCAGCTGCATCAGCTCACACCCCTCTGGGCCCCACTTGCTGCTGCACAGCGCTCCTTTCCTGCTGCCCGGATTGCCCCTTGCCTTTCCCCACCCCTAGAATGAGCAAAAGCTCCTAGGTCTGGCTCTTGTCAACAGATGGAAACGTACGTAAGCAGATGGGGAAGAGGAGGGTGCAGGATGGAGAAGGGTCTGCATCCTCAGTATCCTTATGATTGCGGTCCGCTTCTCCAGGAGAAGTGGAGCCTAAGAAACACAGACCTCCGGGGGTAAGGGGAGAGAAAGAAAGACCCTTAAAGTCTCCCCCCTCAGCTACTTCCATTTGCACTTCTTCCCTCAGACATTTCTCCCCATCCCCAAATCTCTTTGCTCCCTCCCAGAGTCTGTTCCAGTCCTCACCTACATGCAAAAGTCCTCTGCCTCCTGACACCCACTTCCTTTACCCACCCCCCGAGGCCCTCCCGCTTACCTTTTCAAGCCTCTTCCCCACCCCAAAAACCCTTCTGCCTGCCCCAGAGCCTCCAGCCGCCTCTGCTGGTATTGTATAATATTTTCTGGCAATTCCCCAAGGAGAGCTGGGAGGGGGGAACACATGGTCACCCGTTGTCTCCTATGCACAGAGCACTAACCAAGGGAAGAAGCCTGCGGGATCCAAACAATGGGGTATGGTGCAATGCTGGCCTCGCTCCCCACCCCACCTAAGCCTCTCTTTTGTGCAGGAGAGAGGCAGCCACACACAGAGCCTCCTGCGCAGCAGGGATCCTTTTCCTCATTGTTAAACAGGACTCACTGTCACCGAGCCAGGGCTGCAGAGCTGCAGGAGGATTAAAAATGTGTGGGGAGCCCTGTGCTTTTTCGGCTTTTGCTCTGCCTTTCACCACTAGCAAGAGGGTTTTCCTGGAATTCTGTTCCCAGCCCTGGGATGGCCATTTCAAAAGAAACGTCTGTGCTCACCATGTCTCCAGAAATGCAGTCTGCAATGCAGTACGTTTTATAATGTTAAACCTAGGGCAACACCTATACTTTAAAGGGCAGTCATTGGTGAATTTATGCTGTCCAGATAAAATAGATTGTGCCTTATTCTCTCTCCCTTATGACCTTGCCTCCTTTTTTCCTTTTTGCTGACAATCAAATAAAGGGAAAAGAACTGATGAGTTCCAGACATTAGAATAAACACGATGCACAGTGGAGAACTAATGGCACAGGAATAACATGTTTTGCTTTAAGATGAGAGAGCTAATGGGGTTAAGGGTTAGCTAATTCAGAAACGGAAACGGGGGGGGGGGGGGGGGGCGGGGCGGACAA
>JAOEHY010026454.1:0-49359 GCA_025447955.1 Psilopsiagon aurifrons | reverse complement strand
AGGTGCTCCAGTCCCATGATCATCCTCGTGGCCCTCCTCTGGACTTGTTCCAACAGTTTCATGTCCTTTTTATGTTGTGGACACCAGAACTGCACACAATACTCCAAGTGAGGTCTCACAAGAGCAGAGTAATTACTTACACTTCTTCCAAGAATCTACTGAAAGCTGGACTCAGAAGGACAGTTTACACAGATACAGCACATTCTAGAACCACTGTAGGTACAGAATTGTATTTGAAGTTTTTTCTTTTTTGAAGTGGACTCTTGATTTCCTTTCTGTTAGTGCCATCTAGATAATGATTCCATTACAAGCTTACTGCAGAACTCCAATCACATTGAGTATCAGGTGTTTACCTCAAGAGGACTTTGACAAAAAATATGTGCAAGAATCTCAGGTAGCATCAAGGAAGTGATCATAGTCCCAGCAGACCTATGAGACCTTGAGATACTATCACTCAAGCTAATATGCATGTTTTGATGCACTGCCTAATCCACTGAAATAGCATCAAGTGGAAACAGCATTTTCTTTACACTGATCCCGAAAAGTACAAAAAGTCTAAATCCTATGGTCTTATCAAAAAAAGAAGAAAAAATAAAAGCTCACAACACAGTCTAGTAAATGAAAGTACTTTCATCTTGGGTAAGAATGAGGTTTTGGAAAAAAATGCAAAGCCATTTGTAGCATGGTGGTCTGTTGAACATGGGAACCATTTCTGGTGTAAATATGGATGAGGGCAGCCTCTCATTTTCCATTTGTATTACAGTAACAGGAGATGGTACATTATAATTTTCTTACTTGTTTTCTCTCTTTATTTTCTTACTTTAGCAAGTGAAACAAAAACTTGCATTCCCCACTGTCCGTAGATCCTAGAAAAGAATCTCTCACTAATACAAAGTCAACAAATTCAGTGAATGTTGTAAAACCTTATCGTGGTTTGACTGAAACAAAACCCTCAAGCCCTTGATTGGCAGATGATCAGTTCAGCTGGAGAGAAGGCATGTCTGCCCAGAAGACAAGGTGTGGTGGTGCCCACCAAAGTTGCTCTATCACTCCCCTCCTCGGCAGAACAAGGGTGAGAAAATACAATGAAACGCTCATGAGTTGAGGTGAGGACAGGGAGAGATCACTCACAAATTATCATCACAGGGAGAACAGACCCATGTTGAGGAAATCGGCTTAATTTCTTTCCAATCAAATCACAGTAGGATAATGAGAAATAAATGCAAATCTTAACAAGAAGTTCCCCCCACCCCTCCCTTCTTCCTGGGCTTAACTGCACTCCCAATTCTCTACCTCCTCCACCCTCAATGGCACAGAGGGACAGGGAGTGGGAGTTGCAGTAAATTCATCACACATTGTTTCTGCCGCCCCTTCCTCCTCACTCTTCCCCTGCTCCACTATGGGGTCTCTCCCACGGGAGACAGTCCTCCATGAACCAAGACATGGTCCGTTCTAACAACACTCTAATCTGAAATACGTTCTGATTAGCTATAGCCTACAGGAAAATAACAGGAGAAAGAAAAAAAAAAAAGAGAGAATTTGCTTCTGTATCAAAATATGGCACTGTAAAGTTGGAATATTTTGTACAGAGGAAGACTTTCTTTTTCCTTTTGAAGAAATACTCACCAACTTTCCAATTTATGCAACTACATCTCACCATTTATCACATCATTATATTCCAGCACAATGGCAATGAGGATGATGAGAATGAAGGCATCTTTCTCTGTTGGAATCAGCCCTAACTATTCTGTGATCTGGAAAGCACCACTCAGAATTGACCATGTTCCTTTAACTACATGAGCTAGGCCCTGCTATTGCAAAGAGGTAGGTATGAGTAAATATAAAACTCCCTCCCACTGAGTTTTAAGGACTCCATCCCTCCCTTTTTGAAATTGATTAGAATTTGGGGAAAATGGCATAAAATAACTCTATTGTTGAGGTAAAACTGGAATTCAATTTAATAGCCATTTCTTTTTCTAGCTCATGCAACACTGATTGTCTGCTTTCACAATGTCTCCACGAACAATAGGCAGGGATATTTTGGTGGTTGTAAAAGCTATCTGACAAATGGAGATGTTCTGCAGTGGTTCCTGTGCTCCAGTACCCATGTTAGGAGTGCTTTGTTTAACAAAAATCCTCCATCTTTATTTAGCCACTGATACAGAAAATGACTGTATGGCCACTTCATAACGTCAACAAATGCTGAAACTGACATCTTGGGTCCACTCTGACACTTTCCATATAGCTGTTGTTGTGCCAAATAATTAGGAAATATGCACTGCAGGAGTGGTTCACTGACACTGTGTTTGTTTCACCTTTTTCCATACAGTACCTGGGAAAGTGGAGTGCTTGTGAAAGGCAATGCCCAGCTCCCGAGGCGAGTGCATCCAAAGAACATGGACCTCTGAAAACATGCTAGGAGTGAGCTAGAGCTACGGAAGAGGAAATGCTGACTACAACAGACCATCTGAGCTCTGTAGTTTACATGCTAGAGGCATGGCTTGGTGTCACAACAATATCCCAAGCACTCCTCCAAGAGTAGATACCATAAGTGCCAGGCTACAGGACAGCATTTGATGGTCATCTACCCATATAACTGAAGGTGGGCCAATGTGCTCCCAGAAATACAGCATTCCTAGCAAAAGAGTGATAAACAAGTGGGATCCCCTCCAAAATATCACTGTAGTCTGGGACACACTCCTAGGAGTAGAAACAAGGTAAACACAAAGCCAGTCAGAAAGCAGGTATTTCAGTATTTCTACGCCACAGCAAAGTTAGAAAGCTACTGCAATTACATGTGTACACATGCTAGATGAGGTGCTTCAGACGTGGGTTTGGGCAGATGCTCTAGGACTAAATGCCTAAATAAAGAGAAACGCTGCGAAATCTAATTTCACTACTTGCTCACGGTGTCAGACTTTCTTGGCAAAAAATACTGTACCAGGAATTATTTTATGAAACTCAGCACAGGCTACCCTTTTGTTTGCTCCTATTCCACATTGCTTTCATATTCTACAGTTTTGGTCTTTTTTGTCATTTGTTTTTTCAGCAAAATGGAAAATGCAATAGACACAATGGACTCTACTTCAGAAAAATACGTGTTTATTTCACTTGATTTTGGATTAATTACACAATAGCTCTGCTAGCTAGAGGTTCTGTAACAGATTATCCACAATCCTAGTTCTGCCTCCCTTCTTCCACCCCTCCAATGTTAACATACTATCTCTGGCATCGCTACCGCTCATTCTGAGTGTCTGATTTCTAACTCAGACACCAAACATTCAAAAACCAAGGTAAGTCATCAATTCACCCTACAACTTAGATTCTATGTTCCCATGATATAATATTTGGAGCAGAAATCATTATCTGTTTTTTTTTTCCTCCTCCTCATGACCAATTTCTCCTTCACCAAGGAGAGAAACTCCCTGCAGCACAAATACAACTCACAAACATAGTATTTGACTCTGTAAGATAAAGTTTAGATCGAATTATGTGCATTAGATCAGTAGATACATGTTGTGTGCTTTAAGTTGATCCAACAATTTCTTTGTGTAGAGCATGTAAAATAAAACTTTAAATAAACTATCTTTGACATTTTTAGCCACATCAACTTTAAATGTCATTATTGATTTAAAAACAGATTGGTAACTTTTTTCCTCACTCATGTTCCCATAGATAATGATTGCAAAATATTCCCCCAGTCTTAAAAGATAGGCTTCCAGTTCATACACTTCTATGAAGCCATAACCTGTTTGATATACAATAAACAGAAATAAAGTAAGTAAAATCACGAGAATTTGTAAAACTTTATCTTGTAGTCCAGCTTTAAGCAGAAACAAACCAGATTCTTCCTTCACACTGACTGTTTATTCTACCAAAAGTCATCAGCAGAGAAATTAAACTGCTAAATTTATACATATTAATAGTTTTAATTTGGTTTCTTAAGAAAATTATGTTCATGTCTGTGTGTCAGTTTAACCTTTTTTCATTTTTAATCCATTGATAAAGCTAAATCTAATCTTCTGGTTTGTTTTCTCAGGAAAGAAATTCTCCAAAATAGGTAATTCCTGCAAATGCTGTGAAAATCTGCAGGCGAGCACTAGGAAAGATTGTCTTAATACCAGAACTGAGGGACATGTAGGGATAGCTCACACATTAATCACTTTTCTTAGTGAAATCTGTAGATCTACCCCAGTCAGAGCTCATTGTTTCTTGCCAAGCTGGAAGATCTAACAAGGCCTGTGGAAGACAGTGGTGGCATGGTTGCCATGAGTGCTGCAAACATGGGCAGGAACTAGAGTGGAGAAGGGAAAGGAAAGGTGGTAGGTGTTAGAGAAATGTGTGGGGATTGTGAAGAGCACATATTGCATCTATTGGCTACACCACCGCTGCATAAACGACAAGCACAAAGCTCATGTCAGCTGGGCAGGTGGAGATCATTGGGAATTCTTTAGTTCTGTTGCTTGGTGAACTAATTGCCAAATGTACTTGTTTCTCACTAACAGATAGAAGAGAGTAATCAGGCTGCTTCTCGTCTGTGATGCTGGCCCAAATGCATGTGTGAACAGCTTCTTGCTCCTGTGTAGAAACCTAGTGACCATATAAGTCTGATCAGGTTTCAAGGCCTTTGCTCAAGGGGTCCATTGGTTAAGATCAGTTCTGAATTTTTAGCCACAACACTTAAATTTCACAAATGTTTGGATTTAAGACATGGTAGGAATAGGACAGAATGGCCTAGTTTTAATTTGGTTGAAAGTTAAATGGATGCAAAGATGGAATTCTGATTCATCCTCCCATTGTGCAATCCTTTATTTGGATTGCACAGATTGGCAATTCTATCACCTATGAAGAAAATACGCTATTTGCACTTCATTCTTAAATGTTTAATTCTCTTAATTGTGGAAATTTCTCTTAATTTTCTGAAAAGTAGAGGTTCTAGTCTTCATCCTTCACTATGCACTGGCAAATCTGAGATACATGTATTGTAAATAGCAGCTCTGCAGGGCACAATAAAGAGCAGTCAGGGTCAGAGGCCCATTTACAGCCAGACTGTGGTTAACCACAACGCTGAATACTGTTCTATCATTCAAAATTAGATAAAAAATGCTGTGGCTACAAAGAGCAAAAGACTGACCTGCTAAAATTCGGGTCAAATCGGTTACCAATTCTTTTGCAATGGCAACTGCAATACAGCTTTTGGCAGTCCCCATCCTTTTTGCTCCATTTGGCACCCATAAATAACTTCTTGCTGCTGGCCCACTGGTATCTCACCAACACCCCTCTGCTTCCAGATCATCACTGCAACATGTCACCTTTCCCTTCATAAGCAGGCTTGGGCTCATCTTCTTTTTCTTCTCCTTTTATTATATGCTGATGGAACTCATATCCCCTCTCATCTGCAGCTACTTTTTCTGAGCCCCTCCTCACTTCTGGGACTGAAACTCCTCACCTGAGATCCTTGCTATCCCTAGTAGCACAATTGGCTTTATTCTTATATTTATTTACTTTCAATCCCTTTTCCACTGAGAAAGGAAGTGTAGATTTTGTAGTATAATTGAAAATCAGTTCCTCTGTCTGTAAGATCAACTTAGGATTTTAAGTAGCAGAAATAGAGGCATACTCTTATAAATCTACTAAGTGCATAATAATTCATATTATAATATTGGTTTACAAATAGTTTCAGCTAATAAATTGTTAAATTATCATGAACCTAAAAAAGGAAAATATTTACTGTTGCAACATTTATTCTGGGCAAATATTTACTGTTGCAACTTACACTCTCTTCAGTGCTATTATGTGTCTCTTCAGACTTTGATGAGTCAGAATATTTTGGCCTTAACACATGAATGAAGCAAATTCTTTTCCTTATTCTAACTTCCCCAGTCTAAAAAGGAAAACTATCCTGTAGATGGGGGAATAACACACAAGAGCACTTTGTATTGAAATACACAGGGAGGTTTCTATTGTAAGAAAGGCCTAAATATGGCTTGCAGAATAATCACTGAAAGGAAATACATTATCTGATAACTCGAGAATTCTGGCATGAAAATTATACATTGTAGATTTATTTCCATACGCTGTGAAGTTTTTGTCATGCTCCACTGAACTGATTTTTGTGACGTTTGTTTTATTGCTTCGTGAGGCTGAAAATCATCCCTTTTTTTTTTTTTTTTTGCAGTGATAGTTACTGAGTTTTCATATTTTAGGATATTCACATATTTAAGT
This sequence comes from Psilopsiagon aurifrons, assembly GCA_025447955.1. Classification (NCBI taxonomy): domain Eukaryota; kingdom Metazoa; phylum Chordata; class Aves; order Psittaciformes; family Psittacidae; genus Psilopsiagon; species Psilopsiagon aurifrons. The sequence continues at coordinate 43,134 of JAOEHY010026454.1, read as the reverse complement.
GCAAAACATATATATGGCTCCTTAAAAACATTAAACACTTATTGACACACACAAAAAAGACTTAAAGACTATTTGACACATATTAAGAACACCGAAACTTTGTTAACGCTGTAAAACAGAACAAATGTTTTACCTCCAGTTGCTATTAGTTAGGATTACTTCTTGTGCAATTATCTTGGGCTTAATACATTCATACACAACTATTTCAACTGGATTCAGAATGCTGAGGCCCTGAGCTTGAAACAAGTTCTGAAGTGATGCTCTCTATTTCCACCTACTGTGGCAAAGCTCACAGCAGGATCATGTCGTTAAAGAGTAACTGTAAAAAACTGCCGCCAGATTTAATTTATATTAATATTAAGCACCAGCATTTGAGATATTATTATTTTAAAACAGATTAGTTTTATGTGGGCAAAGGCCATACAGGCCATTGTTCAACATGTGAATTGGCTGAGAGACAGCTCTAGTCTAGCTCATCCTTTGAGCTCTGAACTAAAACTGTACTAGACAGAGGGGAGCTAAGCCCAAGGACACGTGCAGAAATACTACAGGAAATTTATATGGCGGTAACTTGTTGCCATGTAATTGCTTAGTCATGTGTCAAAACCAAGGCACAAATTTTGCTGAGTTGTCAGCCAAGTAAATAATGACAGGATCAGAAATGAAACTCTTGCCTACTGCCCAAACCACTCTACTCTCTCTCCTACCTTCAGGGATGTACTTCCAACATGTATTATTGGTATGCTCTTGTGAAAGACAGCTATTGATTAACTGAACAGATAATAAGATTAACAGCAGCAAAGCAGAATGAATTTCAGGATGGTAATGCTGTTTGTCAAGAAGACACCCAGTTTATGTATCAGCCACACCTCTGACAACACTAATGAAGCTAGGAATCATTCTCCAATTGATACTGCAGGCGGGTATTGCAATCCATAACAACTCTCTGGCAGAATGGGTGTGAAAAGTTAAGAAGGTCATAGAAAATAGATATAATTGACCTGGGTTTTTACTTCACAGAGTGAAAAGTTCATATGCACATTTTGATAAAGACCCCGAAGGCCTTTATATAAACCAGATAGCAGATAAGCGATCCAAACTACAGATATCCAGTGCTGACACATGACATAAGGTAATTACAGAAGTACTAAATGTCAAACTGGTTTACTCTATTCTTTTAGATAGTGACTGCTGTTGTAAAAAAAGCAATGTTTCAATACTAAAAGTCAGGTCATAAAATTTCCTAACACCGATTTCTTACTGTCAGCCAAAAAGAGAAGATAACAAAATCTCTTTTTTTTAAGCTAAGCATAAATGAGGTGAAAGGACCAGCAAATTGTTCAAGCACAGGAAAAGTCCTTGCTCTGCTGCCCGGCTATTGTTGCAACTCCTTTTTGCAAGGAAGAAGGTTTACATCAGCAGGTCTTTAAGAACACCAGTTCACATTGGAAATTAATTATGTCAATGTATGTGTTTATAGCAGTACTACTGACAGCAACAAATCTGAATTGTTTCCACTTAGGCTTCTATGTATAGGCATTTCAGTTCATCAATGGGCCTTGCAGCATGGGCTGCTATTAAATACGAAGCGATCAGAACAAGAGTTAATTCCAAAGCAATGAGTTAACTATATAGTTCAATCTGAATTTCAACTATATTTGCACCTAAACAAATCAGATTCTTCTACGTTTTTATGCACTATTTCAGATTTAGCTATCAAGCTACTAAACAGACCTGCAAAGTTAATTTCAGTGCAGTACTGAAAATATAGCATGAACATTTAGTTTTCCTTTTATGTGCTGTACCAACAAATTTCTCACTGAACTGTACAGCTCTTGCCTTTAACATTTTATCCTATGCACATTAACTGAGAATTTGTTCAAAGAATTTTAAGAAGCACGTTGGCAAACACCTTGGTTTGATTCACAAGTCTAGTAAATTTGCCAGCTATCTTTAAAACCAGAGGTATATATCTGAGTACACTGTATGAGATGAATAAATTCACTAGAACAAATCGATTATTTTAGATCTACATCTTTAAATGCATTTCTTGTATTCTTTATCAGAATGTCTGCCATTTAAATAACTTCCAGTAGCTTCTTTACATTGACCTATATTGTTTTGAAGCAGGCAATAAAATAGGCAAGCAATAAATTAAGCTTCACTAATATTTGGAAACCACCTTTGAATAGCCATTTGCAAGGCTCATTGAGCTGCTTGTTACAAGCATCTGTTTTTAAATATGGGGTTTTTTTCTGCTACACTTGAATTCCAGTTAATCCAATGAGACTCATATCTTGCTTACTTCAATGTAACATTAAAAAACCCTACAATGCCTGCGTGTGTCAGACTTCCTTTTAAGAAAGATGTGATGGCAAACACAAACAAAAAGCTTTTCTTCTTTTGTACTCCTTTATGATCTTCAAACAGGTTTCTATGAAAAGGACTAATATTGTTTCAATTTTAAGCCATACTCACCTTTTCAGTTAGGAAAGACAAAAATGAGAATTTCATGTTACAATAATTAATTCCTGATTGTAATGCTACAGTATAGTTTATGCTCTGTTCTAATTACGCAGATATGCATTGGGGAAAATAACTTTGAAGAAAAAAATGCATTTGTTTAAACATTTTCATAATCACATTTGAAACTGTTGAGCAGTGGGATCATATACAAAACAAAATGTACATACATTTCTATTTTGAACTACAAACTACTCTACTACTCTCAGGAAAGCCCTGGGAGTAAAGCATTTGGTCTGTAAGTACAGGCAGTTCAGAAATCTCCTGTTTCAAAAAATATAAACAAACTAGGTCCAGTCCACAATATGAGAAAAACGGCAAGTTGGAGAGGGGGGAGGCGGAGAGATACAGAAAGAGGAGAAAGATCCAAGTGAAAACTGAGGGGGTTTTACAACAAAAAACTATGATTTAAGCAATCTAGTTACCAAACCAAAAGAAAATCTTCCTGCCAAACAGAATTAACTTGAGATGCTCAGTTAATTCATCAGTTTACTCACTACATGAGCCTCTCTTTTTAAGCATTCATGTCTCTGACAGTGATACTGATCTGAATGTGGCCAAATGGGATGAAGTCTTTCTGACTCTGCTGATGAAGAATCCAAGGTAATCCTGCCTTTTGTCCAAGTTGCCAGACTGCTGTCTGTAAGACTGATGGGCACGTGACAGTGTTCTGCTACCATAGTGGCTAAGTGCTGTCCAAGAACATGTGCATTAAGGAAAAATTTGATGGGCTGAATCTCTTTCCATTGACTGTGTAGGGGTCCCAAACTGACTACAGTACTAATACAAGTACTTCAAAGGCTGAAAACTCAGTCCAGCTTCATTCTACCTTTTGTGTGAGTAGAGTAAGACAAGCTGTCATTAGGACACCTCCAGTTGCCTCTGACCAGTGTTTTAAACAGTTTTGGTGTCAAACCTATCATACAACAGAAGGACAATAGATCTAGTAACTGCCAGCACCATCCCTATAAATCAGAGTATCCACAGTTTGATGAACTGAGTTTCAAGATCTGCAAGAGATCACACAAATAACAGGTATCATCAAACACTTCAGAAGGAAAACTTCCTCTTGTAATAATACTATAACCACTGGATTGTTAGGTGTCTCTTCATGATCACCTTCCTCATCTGCCTCAAAAAGCAGAATCATACAATAACTTTATGTGATATAGAATCAAAGGTTAGAAAAGAGCTTTAAGACCATCAAGTCCAACTGTTAGCCCAGGACATGCTTGATATTGACTCTGATGTAGAGGCAATCACATTCTCCAAGCCCAGTTTCATATCTGGAAAGAATATATGCGACTGTGCTAATTTCTGATCAGTATAGGCTTTTAGTCTTTCTTAACTCTGAAAAATAATACACTGGTAGAATTTGCACATTTTAAGTTTTATAATCTTCTTTAAATGTCAAATGAACTTCCAGTCAACTCTTTATACTTCAGAGATGACCAGCTAGCTTGCAGATTCTTCTCAATATGCAGCTGAATTATGGAGAGAAATGTGAATTGATTCTCCATAGAAATAACCACCTATTTTTCAGACAAATACTGGTGATGCGCTATCTGGCTTCAGGCTTACTGTCCAACTTGTCCAGCTGTATATTGAGTTTGTTTTCCTAGTGGACAGATATGAAGAAGACAAGACTGACATAATTAAGTTCATCCTTACTAACTTTAGGCATGAGTTAGCATACCCAGTATATTTGATCATCTATCCTTTCTTTTCACTACAATGTTATTAGCTCTACTTCCATCCTTAATGGATGGATTTGTGGTATTTGTTGAAAATAATTAACATAAAGCAGTTCCTGCTAATATAAGACATGTTTATTGACAGAATCAATCCTCCAAAATCTGTTAAAATTATAAAGTATAATACCAGGAGGAGTAATTAGTTCACTAAAGAGTAAGATCAGGCAGACTCCTTGTTTTCAGTTAACCAGTCATTGTTACCTATCTGGTTCTAATATTAAAATATCAGTAATGAACTCAACAGCTACTCAAGCATGCTACTAGCAGAAAAACCTGCACACATCATTTAAAAAAAGTTTGCAAATTAATATTGAATCCTGTTATAATTCAGCTCAGACCAAAAACTACTGTGGGGTTGATTGTTCCAAGCCCACAGCAGAGTGTGTGCATGAGTATTTTCTTCCAAATTACAATACTATTATGGTTTGCTCAAGAATGCCCCATCCCTCTAAGTGTTCTGTTCTATGATTCTATGAATAGCACCAAACACACCACATTAGGGTTAAAGTTTGCTGGGCATTGTCTGAACAGTGTTATTGCATAATTCCTTGGTACTTAGTTAAATTGTTATCATAGGTCTAATGAAAAGATCTCTCTGAAAATCTATAAACAATTACCTTCAAAACAACACGACATAACCTGCAATGACTAATTTTTTCAAAGAACTTACATGCTACCAGTCATCATGTGTATTCATTCAGAAGCTCCAAATTTATATAGAAAGAACAAGATGTTCACAATATCCAATTATTCTGTCTACACTTAAGAAAGACGTTTTACTTTTGCCTAGATTCTGCTCCCAAGTTAGAAAATATTGGCTTGAGCCCCAACTAGACAGATGAGGTACTAAAGAGAAAAATCATACCTTTTAATAGCTAAAAGAAACATAAAGAAGTATCATATAATCTCTTGGGAGAATTAAAATAAAATTAGTTATACAAGAGTGCACGTCAGCTTCACAAAGCACACCCATGATCTTGAAATCTATATTACTTAAATATATATGCAAATACTAAATTCCCAAGTTATTAGGGAGTATGATGCTAAGGAGCTTCACAAATTTTAATTGCATGTGTTCCTGCAACATAAACACTACCTTTTGAGAAGGGCCCTTGCAACCTCAGGAAGGATATCTAAGTGATGTGTATGTAATAATGGAGACAGCAGTATTAGCAGTCCTCAATATGAATATGGTACTATGAACATATCAACATATACAGATGCAATTAAAACAGAGATTCTTGTGCCTGAAAGGTCATTTTGCTATCCATTCTGATAATGCTTAGGAGGTTACATGGCTTCTTAAGAAGCTCCTGAAGATTTTTATCCCTCCCCTTTCTGAGCCCAGCGCCAATTCCTTCAGCCATCAATCAACATTTTACTAGAGAAGGTCTCTGTAAGCTTCGGCAGCTTTCAAGAGCAGTTAGATATCATAAACCATTAACCTGAATCTGAAAATTTGTGCAAAGATGTATCAGCTTCCCCCTGAGGAGGATTTTCACAACCACCATCTCCATGGGTTGGCTTTGACAAAGATCCACAGGTGGCAGATTTCTTTGCTGAGCGTTCATGATCTAGACATTACTGGGCATATAACCAAGATGCTCTGCTTCATACTATGCGCCACTTTGGAAATTTAATGACTTTTATTCAACCAATCTTAGGAAATGATTCCATAACAGCAGAATTTTCTCTTAAAAATCTTTCTATTTCCATTCTCCTTCACTCACCTTGCACCAGTGTGCTGGGTCAGAAGTACAGGCTTTAAAATGGTACTACTGGGATGAATGGCTATAAAACCAGTTCCCTACTCTGCTGTCTGCACATGCTGACAGCAAAGACATACCATTTTTAAGTTTGCTACTTAATGAGGAATCATGATGACTCAGGGGAAAAAACAAAGAACCTTATTTCAATACCTTTACTAGCAATGGTAGAAATTTACAATGTGCGTTCGTTTTGCTGTTGTTGCTGCAGATACCTGAGTAAAGTTATAATGAATTAATCTATTTCTAATAGAGACAGTAATATTGTAAGTGCTATAACATACAGACACTCATTTCTGTCACTAACTAGGTAAGAGACCAGCCCATTTCTCACTTGCATGAGGTCTGGGTGTATTTTCTTTGTTTTTACACAGCAATTACAAAATGCAATGATTTTGATGCTTTGAATCATTTCACCCTCTCTGAATCACCTTTAGTTATCCACAGTTTAATCCTCTGAATTCCAAGAATAATAATCATGAAGTAATGCAAATTAAAGAAGTTGGGTAATTCTAGGAAATATAAAAAGATTCTTCATTAAATCTAAAGATACTTAAAAGTCAAGTGAATTGGATTTTAAGAAAACAAAGCTGCTTGGTGCAGAAGCACCCTCTAATGGCTGTCTACTCACTGCTCTGTATTCGCAACCGGAAAATCAGTTCAACAGCTCTCCTAAAAAGGAAGGGAAACAGCTAAGATACAAGGGAAATAGAAATGTAAGTATACACATGCATGCACACACATATTCACATTTCACATACATTCTGTGCTGCATATCCTTAACAAAAAAAGAGCAACATAAATCTGATAAACTTTTTAAATTAGAGCCTGTATTTCCTTTAAAAACAATATTCGTAATTTAATAGGAATTTTGTAAACCCAGCTTTTTACATTCACCTAGATTTTAATTATTCTTCACAATTTTAAGATAAACAGAAACTGACTTTCTTATCTCAGTTAGCTTTTACAAAAGAAAACTAGCCCCAAAAGGCTTTAGAAAAATGCTCTAAGTCCAAATCACACAATAATTTAGGCTGGAAGAAACGTGGAAGTAATTGGGTCCAACCCCCTCACAGAGTTGGTCAGCTCTGAAGCAGATCCTAAGAGTGGAATACTAAGTGAAAAAGCGAAAGCGGTATTAGAGATACTGGAAATCTAAATGACTTCTGCTGTCTAAAAATATGACTTAATATATTTTTCCTTCCCTGAAAATACCCCAAATTTGCTCATAAGCCTGCAATATTTACTTCCACACTAGAACCTGGATTTAGCATACAGTCCTTTATTAACTGTTAAGTATAATATCTCACTGGCAGATAGAGCAGTTAATAACATGAAAGTAATGAGGCTAGCCAACCAACTTGCTTCTCAACATCACTTTTCAAATCTCTTTGGGCTAAATTTTCAGCCAGTGTGTGCGGGGAATTAGCCATAGAAATCCCATTAACGTTAATGAATGTTTCATGGTTAACTCCCCATGCTCTGTGCTGAAGATTTACCCCTATATCTCTAAAATAAATATGTGCTGATGCCAAAATTCTTTTTATAGAGCCTGAAGAAATTAAGGACTCTATTCTCAAATAATTGACTTATGTACATGTATCTTTTCCCCCCATGGACTGTCTTCTACATATCATAATGGGTGTAATGTCTGCATTATCCTCATTGAAAAGATTATCCAAAGTGCGTGTTTACGGCATAAAGGCTGAGTTTAGTTAATCGTATATTTTACTAAAGTTATATATATATATTGAGTTGGATTTGTCTTACAGATCTGTTGCACAAGTTGAAACTTTGAACCATTAAGAACAGCATGTATTTGTATTTACATTTCTGAAGAAAAGACAGTATTTAGGAAAGTCATTAGTATGAAAGAAGTAAAAAGTATCCTCTACTGGTACAGAAAGACAAAACACAACTAAAGCAATAGAAGCCTCTGCAAGCAGTGGCTGAGTCACCATTTAAAGATGGTGGAGAATGCTTGTAACATCAACTATGAAAATATGAAGGTAGGAAGAGTTTCCAGGTTCAAAACCAGAAGCTGCCCTCCAACTCTGAAAAACACGTGCGTGTGCATGATACTTCTGTCATCTTTTCAACTTCCACTTGCAAGTTCCTTGCTGGTTCTACAATTTTTATTTGGAAGCCTACTTGCCTAGATGAGCATGTCATTTCAAGCTCCATGACAGCATAAAAACAAAGTGCCAAAACAACTTAGTTGCCAAAGCACTAAAATTCATGTTTACAGTTTTTTGGCTTCACTGGTATTAAAGTACATGCATAAGTGCTTTATTAATCTGAGGGCTGCAACTGACCATAAAGACATAAAATAATGTTGACCTTTTACTATACTGAGTCTCTCCCAAGCTTCTGATGCATTTCAGATAGGTCTCAATCCATTAAGTCAATGAATCATTTCAAGCCATATTCATTTGCTAAAACTTGGGAAATAAATCTTCAGTAAGACTCTTCAATTCCTTAAAATTACTATTCTTGGAGATCAGAATAGAATAGGTCAGGTATAGCACCCAACTGTCTGCATCATCCCTAGAAATAGTTTATTAGAGTGCTAGCACTATAACCTCTAAGAGGACAGTCTAACTCCTCAAGTACAGAACCAAAAAAATTGTTTACATTGAGTCTGTGCAGAGTGTTTGATCTGAAAATAAAATAGCAGTGAAATGGAGAGAGAGAAAACCCCCTGAAATTATGCAGTGAAACCATATTTGAGAAAATACACTCAGAAAATCCACAATCACCCTGGTTATACCTGGAGCTGAAGATGGCATGTTTAGATAGAACTTCTTTTAGATTATGTGCAGACTTTTAAAATCATTTCTAGGTCAAAGATTAAATGTATAGTTCACCTTAGAACACCAAACTACATGACTATAAACCAATCCTCTTCCAACAGCAACATATTTAGACAGATTCCCTCTTTCCATTGAAAGGTCTTTCATACAAGCCTTTCATGGCCAAGACAAAAAAGGGAACTTTCCTGGTAACATTCTTCATAAAAATGCTTTCAGCTAGAACTGGGGAATCTGGAATGAGGCAAGGTCAGGCTGGTGGGAGTGGGGAGGGGAATCAGTCATGTAAACAGGTTTTATATTGCATTTATTACAAACTCTCCTTATTTTCACATGCTTCTTTGGAAATTAGCACAACCATGACTGGATTAATTCTCTGTGGGTTTCCCTCTGTACTATTATTGAGCAGTCATGGGAAAACTCTGCCAAATGAGTATGGCTCTAGTGAAGCCATACATCTATGAGGAAGGGCAATCACCAGAACACAGGGCTTGTCTAAAAAAAGACATTCAAACAGATAGGGCACTTAAGCTGACCTCCCTGAAGTGATGTCCTCATACTTTAATTGAGCTGAATTTTTTATGTTTTATGTCACTCTAAGTGAAAAGAAGTAATTTTATACAGAATGTTTGCTGGTTTTCTGGTTTTACAGACACATTCCTACCTATTCTTCAAGAGCCTGTCAAGTTTCATCCCTCACTGCACTGCTTCATATCTGAGCATGTCTTGTATCCATACCTGTGCGCACTCCACAGCTCCAAGACTATGTGGACTAGCTCAAGCCTCCCTCTTTAAAGTGCTGTAAGACAAACAGGAATGTTTCTTTTAGGTACAATGAGAAACACAAACATTACAGCAGCCATGTCTTTTGCACACCTACAGATCATGAGAAAATAAAAGGTGAAGACTTCGGCATGCCTGCTGCTACATCCAGAATTTCCTTCCCAATGACTTACAGCTGCTGTTCCCTTTCCCCTGCTGCAACCCCAGAGGGATGATGTCCTAGCAAACAGCAGCAGTATTCTCTCTTTTTAGTTTGAACAGTGGCTTTCTGAAAACAGTTTTCAACATCTCCTGGGAACCTGCCTCAAGACAACATACTCCAGCATCAAGATACTTTGCAGGGGTTTACTCTGAGCAACTAACCTGTTGACATCTGTACTTGGCAGTCACGGCTGGAGGGATTAAGTATATTTGTCCATACCTGATGCGTGCTTGTGGCATTTCATAAAATATTCTTTCCTACAGAGATTTTTGTTCCCATAAGGTAATGGGGGAAAGGAAGGGAGCATAGGTACTTTTGTCTTCCCAATGTCACTTAAGTACCCTGAGCACTCATTTACAAAACATCCCCACTGCTGCTGCATTTCACAGCAGCCTCCTCCCCAAAAGCACCAGAAATCTCCACAACAGTCCCAATAGCTGTTTCACAATATTCAACTAGTTTGCAACTGACTGGCATCAAGCAAGTGTAATGAGCTTTCAGATGGTAATGGCAAAATGCCTGTTGGTGCTGCCAAGAACTCCCCTATCTATCTGTGGCAGGTCTGGAGTGAGTTCAAAGATGGACAGTAGCCTGTTATGCTGAATTTTTGCTTCCACCACTGGTCATCCAAGTCGCAAATCACTACACTGCTTCCCCATATATATCAGCATCCAGCTGATCTATCCCTTAAAGCAGTGCTCTGCTAAACAAATCGACTTCAGATAAATGTCCTGGGGAAGTAACTACTCTATTCATCTACCCACCCCTTCTCCTTCATTAGCTGTATGGCCACAACTTCAAAACTCTCATGAAATCACAAAACCAAAACCATCTCTCCACATGACTACACAGGCATGCGCACAATCTTATTTATATTAATGATTATTATGATCTATGACATATGTTCTGTGCTGGCTTACAGCAGTTCAAAATGTAATGGCAAAACTACTGGATATAGGGAGAGGAACTGTGTGAGTTCTCCAGCTTCATTCCCAAAACTAAAATTTCTGCAAGTGTTCCGGGCACTGACATGTAGAAAAAAAAGCACAAATGTGCAAACAAGCAATTGATGCAGAGCATGAACTGAGCGGTGTAACACTGCACTATAGGTCCTACCTCTGGGATACTCAGTAGTTAAACCACATAAAGCAGGGAACACAAAATACATTACCCTAGCATACTAAAGTTACAGAGAGGCATTTGAGTTTGATATAGTCAAGTTGATCCAAACAGAGTAAAACTATTCCAATTCCCCCAAGTACTCCGCGTATCTGGCAACACTTTTCTATACAGATCCTTAAGGATAAGGGAAAGCCTGGGGTACTGCAATTCCTGCATCAGTACATGGTTTAGGGATTTTTAAGACAATTCATTTCAATGAAGTCTCAGCTGTCTTGGCCTTTGTCCTTTCCAAGGATTTCTTCACGAGATGTGTGATATTTAGTAACCACGTCCCTCGTTTGTCAGCCTTCTTTCAGGATTGCAAAACACACTCCTAAAAACTATTCCATTGCTCGATCACACTAACACAAGTCATATTAATTGAGAATCTGTTTGTGTAATTACATGGGAGAGGTGCTTTGCACTGCAGTTAAAGCACATGCAACATCTATAATAAGCAACCCTATGTGTAAGATATTATTACAGAACAAGGTTCTTGGTCTGAAAGTAAGAAGTAATTTAAAAATTGATGCCACCTCTTTGGTGTTTTCTAGGTCACATAAATTATTATTAGGACCTGATATATTTAAATAACAAAGCACATGAAATAATTTTATCTGACTCAATAGGAACAACCATTCTAATAGTATTTGCAGAATAAAGTCAAACACACTTCTTCCAACAAGTTCATTACAAATGTATCATTTACGTGTGACAACCGGATCTCAATGGCTATTGCAAAACTTTGATTTGCTTTTGATGACTTTACCTAAAGGAATAAACAGTAAGAAACAAAAATCTGATTGTATCAAAGTTATAATGATTACCTTTTTTCAGAGCTAACTCTTCTCAGTGATCCAATAAACAGTTGCACGCATTCTGTGATAAAGATTTGGAGGCTAAAAAGAGCTGTTAGCAGGACAGCCCAACTGTCCTTAGGCAAGCAAGCTCCCCATTTACTGCTTAAAATAGGTAGCAATACTTAGAAATAACGTGCATGTGCTCAGCAAAGCCACTTCTGTATTTTCTTTTTAATTTTAGTATCAAAGTATTCCAAAGCTCAATTATGCTTCATTAGTGAAACTGTGACTATCCCACTTAATTATTTTAATATCTCAGGATTAGACAAGGAATGCAGATTTTTGGTAAAGCAGACAATGAAGGAAACACATTGACTGTTCCAAGAAAAGAAAAAAGAGGCTGTATTTCATGTTCTGAGCCAATCAACTATGAGCCACAGATATTGTATTACACATGATTGCTTTAATCCTAAGGCATTTTAGGTTGTATTTGAAGTAACACAAGGGAAGCTTTTTTTTTGATATAGCCACAATATGAAGCTGCTAGGAGATGGCTCCTTGATTCACACAGCGTGAGTTAAGTTCTCTCTCCCTCTTTGAAACCCAAATAGGCAAATACTTGCAAGCAGACTGAGTCAAAATAACACAACAAATTATCACACAGCTCTGTCCTAAGATAGCCCTTCTCCTTCTGCGTATCACAAAAGCAGAACTACAGGCACACCCCCATTCATCCTGTTACACATCTTTCATTCGGAACTGCTAGCTTCCCTGCGCACATTTCTAATAAGTTCTTAAACACCGTTTTCACCTCCACTGCCCTCAGAAAACTGAAAATACAACTTTACACAATGGCACCACCTAGTGCTTAAAATGCCAATTTTCAGCCCTTGCCTCAACTTTCCATTCACTCACAGTTGATGAAAAATAACTATTTAAGAGAGCACATATTTTTCAAATGAGTCCCATCTCGTTTTCTGCCAGTTTGCACTTACGTCTTTCATACCCTAAATTACCAACAACACGACCTCCGCAAGCATATTCTTAACTTAGTTAGCACTTGGTTTTCATTCAAATGAAATGCTTAGGTCCCCGGGGATGATCTGCTTTGGGATCTAAGTCAATAAAATTGTCTCTAAAGTAGGATTTAACGGGTTGGTTGAGTGGAAATTGAGCTATACAAATTTATATTTTAAACCATTATTCAGGAAAATACATTTCCTGTAAAAATGTAAGTCTTCAAAAATGTTTACTTAAAAGATTAAAGGCAGGCGTTATCATGCAGAAAAATGCATCATCCAGTGCCCAAGCTTGTCTTTTATTGTTACAGGCAGGATGGCAGCCCTGCCATTTCCAAGTGTCAAACCACCTCACTACTTTTACTATGTACTTAAAATTGTAAATAACTTTTCATAACTTCACCTGTGTGAGCTGAACTACAAATAAATCTTCACCAGGTTGACTTTCCTTTTCTGAAGGTAGAAACTGAAGTAACTTTAGAGTGAAATACAGTTCAGTTGCTTAGAACTCTATTAATCTTTTCTTTAAAACAATTTTAAATTTTGCAGGGTAGATCTTCATCTTTGAAACACAGCCCCCGCTATACCTAGGCTGACCTTAAAAAAACAAAATCTCTGGCCTTTGGTAGGAAAAAAACACCTTATTTTTCTATGCTCAAAAGGAGTAATAATAAAATAATCAGTTTTAGTAAATAAGGTCCACAAAAGTTCCATTCCTACTTAGGATGCTCAAGTCTCCCTGCTCTCAATGGTGCTTAGGCAGTACCTAACCTGTTCAAGCCCCCTCCTCAGGGCACTATGCACCATACTCCTCAGACTTGGGCATTTCAAATAAAAGCACCCTATTATTGCCATACAAGCTTAGTTCAATGTATATTGCAACAGAGATTCAGAATAAACTTCCCAAATCGCTTGCTTTGGATGCTGGAGGAAGAACAAGGAAACCACAGCCGGAGCTGTTCTCTCCATTACAGGCACAGCTGATCTCAAGTACAGTTCTCGTACACAGTGTTTTAGTTAACAGGTATGTTTTGAAATGGTTAGTGCTAATGAAAGAAAGCATGGATATGGTCTCTATCCCTGAATCTTTGTTTAACGCTATGGTGGTTAAAGCAACCAGAGCCACATCAGAAAAGACGTTTTCAACACCTCACCTTCAACATGCAAGAATTCTCTGCCCTTCTTGTAATATCGAAGGACTTGCACTATAAAAATATTCCCATCCCATTAACCTCACTTCCTTTTCACAATTTAAATGGTTAATATTTCTCCTCATTTCATACGCTCTTCCTCACACACCTCACCTTGTTTCAGATGCAGTCCTTCTCTCTATTCTACTCTTTCACCTGTTGATTTCTTCTTTATCTCCTGCAAGCTTTCATGTTATTTCATTTCAAAAACCAGTTAGACTTTTAAAGTTGCTGGCCATACACAAGTCACATTTGCTCAATATAAATAAAGGCAAAATCTATAAAAGCAAATTTTATCAAAAAAATACCTACACTTTTTCTCAGATATTTACAAAGGATTCCATTGCATAATACTTGAGGCCCCTGAATTAGTGGTCCCACATCCCCTTGAGCCACCAATATACTGACAACAAATGTTTTCTAGAACCTTCTTGTGCAGTTTTTGCTCACATTCTTTATAAACCTTTTGCCAAAATTTTTTAGCGTTACACGTTCAAGGGAGCTCCAGGAGTTCAAGGCAATGGGTTAAGGGAGGCATGGCAAAGGGGGAAATCAGAAGTGTGTTTTACATACAGGAGGGCACAACACCATCACTAGTATTACTCTTAGGAGATGATGGGGTTCATTACAGACATCTCCAAAATTCCAGAATAGATTCCTAATGAAAGCAGTTCAATTAGCTGGATATCCCATACTCTGACTTATTCTTTAGATTGTGAAATTTTCTCAGCCTTAACACTACCTTCTTCACTATGAGAGAGCACAAAAGTGATTGTCAGGAACTGTGCTGCAACAACCCAGAGCCCCAGCACAAAGGGGCCTGAGACGAGACCCTCTTTAAAAAAAAGACAAAGTTGTTGATCTTGCTTCAGTTGTGCTGGTGCAACCTTTCATAAGGCCCTTCATAAGAAAAAGGTTCAATTTAAAACCAGTTCAGTTCTCGGAGCCATCTCATCAGGCAACCTTACAAATAGTTTACGAGCGCAATTATGGTAGTGAAGTAAGAACAAAATTGTTCTTGCTGTGTCAGCTGGCAGGGCTGCCAAAAAGATGCCTCTTGAACTGCATTCTCATGAGAGATATTATGTGAACCACTGATACATGCGAGGTGTTTTCAACTGGACAGTTCCATGAGGAGAAGATACCTCAGGTGGTGACTGGAACAGTCCTCTGTTCCTCCCCACCAGAGCAGTAGAAGCTGAGTTGGCAGTATTTCTAAGCCAGTCTATTGACTGTCTAAAAGCTCTGACTGGGCAGAGGTTTATTCTGAGATACCTGAAGTACTTCTTTTCCCCCACTGGTCATCCCCCTGGACTGCAATACTACAGGCATTGCATAAGAGTTTCTGAACAACCACAAGCCTGGTATATTAAGAGAAACCAAAACCAATCACAGTTTACATTAACACAACAGACTATAATCTCAGATGATTCAACTTGTTTTTATAAGCAGCAGAGGCTGTAACCACTAGAGACACCTCACAGTTAGAGGTTCCTCACAAACTGGGCCATGTCCTCATGCTCTATTTTCATGTGCTGCCCATTTGTTCTTCACATGGTAGGAAGGGAAAACAGCCTTCTCTATGCTAGCTGCTGCAGGAGGCCAAGAAAACAGCAGCACATCAGCAAGTCCCAAATATCTTGCACTGAGTTGCAGGCGGGTAAACAGAAGCTTTTTCTCCTTTTTTCTTTCTGAAGAAAAGCTGGTGACTGAACAATGAAGGTTACAAATTCAACCATTGAAGGGAAAGGAATAAACAAAATGCAGACATTTTTTGTCCTACCTGAATAAAATGGGATTAGAAGTAATCTGAAAATCTAAATTCACTGCACTGCTTAGTCATAGCCTAGAAAAATGAGCTATCCTGTGTCAGATGAAAATCAATAGGCAAATCTAAGCACAAATGAACACAAGGTCACACAGTAACTCTGCCTCCATGGACTGAAATGCCATAAAGGTGACAAATTCTTTACAAAAGTGATAATGATGACAAACGCAACGATGAAGAAAAAAAATAGTATTCTGACAAGCAGAAACACTAAAAGCTGTTCAACACTGGGCTTGTACAATGAAACCTAGAAGGGTGGCAGGGACTACCAGCAATCCCTGCTAGGATGGAGGCCTGTAAATCACATGAGACAACCACTACCCAATTCCTGAAGTAAATATGAGAGAGCAGAACAACCAAATACATATTCCTAATGAAATTATCATAACTGGAGAGAACTGTCACTGACTGCATGCAAAATGTAATTGCATTTGCATGCACGTGCCAGAGCTATGACTCCCGTTCAAGACATGCAAGCTAATTAGATCTGAACAAGCTTAGAAGTTTTTTGAGAACTCTAGGTCCTTGTTTGAGTCCTTTATAAGCAGAGAAGTCCTAATTGCAAACTCCCTGGTTTCCATGCAGGTAGAAGAATCCTATAAATAAATCCCGTTAAAAATACCTTTGCTGATGGAGAATGTACGTAGGTGAACTAGAACATCTCTGGACAACAATGCTTTTGAATGTGGACACTGAAATATTGAGGCAGAAGACAAAGGACACAACTGCTGTAGCTCAGAGTGCCAGTTCTTGAACAGGGCGGACTATCACTGGACAGATGCAATAGCTCTCATTCCAGATGTCCACCCAATTCTCTTTCTTCTGGGCACGAAGAGCTTCTCACCTTGTTGCAGGCTCAGCTACTTGTGAAATGAGTATTTCACACTCCTGAACTGATGCAAGGTACAACTCAGTGCCAATGGTATGCTAGCTTGAAATGGTATTTCAGTTTTCCTCAATTTGCCAACCTGTAATTTGTGGAGCTGCTACATAAGCAACCAAATTACCCCTGAAGCAGAGGCTGTGCAATAACAACCATCTGAAGGTAAACTGTCCTAGATTGTGAACTAGATCCCTGAGCCATTCCTGTGAGTCCCAGTTTAGAAGCAGCAGCACTTGGCGCTCTGTCTGGTTGATTAATGCATACTCCACCTTAAGGAGAGCCTGAAGATATTGCTAAGAGCTTGATGAGTTCATCATGCCGATTGCTTAATGCAGATGGTCATGCATCATCTTTGCTTTCCAAGCAGATTTGCATAGCAAGTGCGAAATAAATAGCCAAAATTTCATTGCATCTAGAAAGGGGATTTGAGAAAATGAGCTCCTGCTTAAAAACTAAAAAGCATGCTAAGCTGTTGTGCTGCCTACCAGTATCAATTTGTACCTGTGGTACTTGTTACCGTATAGAAGGAAGACATTACTGCTGTATTCCACCACTCACCTTCACTCAGTGAACTGGGATTTCTCTTCATCAACAGCATGACACATGGAAATCCAAGCAACAGGAGGCCCAGACTAATTCAAAGGATCCATGATGATAAAAAGTTTAAGAAAGGAGAATCAAATAGTGGTGCTGAAGCATGTTATCTGCAACAATTTTCCAGGTCCTCACAGAGGGGAAGAGTGACTGACTTTGATTTTAGGCTTTATATACTGATCAGTCAATGAAGTACGACTCAATACAAAAAGAGGGTTTGTTATCAGGCAGAAAAAATGTGTCAAAGCAGAACTATGGGAATGTGAATGATTCTCTGTGTAAGCTGTGGCAAAGACCTCTTTTTTCATACTAGGAAAAAGTCCATAATCAAGTATGCTGTTGCTCTGCACTATCTATTGGAGGCTATCAAGTATTACTCAAGACATTTGATTTTTCTTCTGTTTCAGACTTGAATTTCCCTCTTCTCTTTGTAGCTCTCATTGTACCCGACAGAGCAAGGTAGACTTTGCTCTGCCTTATGGCCTTATGTCCTGTCAGTCCAGATATTGATAGGATCACTCAGGATCAGTCTTTATGAAGAAAGCTCAGCTCTGTTTTTTGTGCCAGAAGTCAATCTCTGCTAATTCTCCCTCTGTTAGCAAAGCTCATATGCAGTCTGGTCAGTGGCCCAAAAGTGAGACAAGTGCATTCAGTAAAGATGGAAGATTTGGAAAGCTAACTGTTGAACTTGAAGATCTCACAACACACAGTCAAACTCCAGTTTTTCAAATCATAATTTAAAATGTCTGCTCCAAAGAACAGAGGTATCAGTGGCTTTGGGATGTGGGAAAAATCTGACAGTATTTGAAGAGAAAGAAAGCCCTCAGTAATTTTTCCTAGCTTCATCCTTAGACTGGCAAAATCCTTTTTTCTTGCAAAAAAACAACAGCCCTAGACAAACACTAACACATACTTCAGTTACAGCAATTAAAGTCACAACCAACTGAAAGTAAGTTCTTACATCAAAGAATTAGGCAACCTTTCTGACCTCACCTACAGCAAATCATTCAGTCCACTGAACAATTTCATATGCAGTTACATATTTGGAAATGTCATTTGTTCTTTATATTTGCCTAAGTGAGTCTCAGATTTATATGGGCCTGGATAGAAATGTTATGCTGTACACGACACCTAAGCAAAGTGTTTGGCAGCAGGTAAAATCCTTCCTAATACAATATTTATGCTGAAGGGACTACATCAGTCTTTACTAAAAGTGGTATTTTAGTATCCCATAAAATTGTGTTTATTCTTTATTCTTACAAATGCTAAATACAGTTTGGGTATCCTCTCACAGAGGATTTTATGTTTATGTTACCTCTCTCTTGAAACAACCCAACAATTAATATTTTCTTATTCAAGGCTACTTCTTCTATTTAACATTACTGATATTAAACAGGATTTAAATGAGTTATCTGAACTAGAAGAGGATCTGAATTCCGATTTAACTCAGGATAAAATTATTCTTTGTTCCACAAAGAGGAAAATGACTCACAATAAAATTATTGCCTCAAATCTTCCCTCACCTCTAAAATCAAGCCTGATATTTACTACATTTCCTCCTTCTTCTGCAGCTTGAGGAGTGTTAACCGTGCTTATCTTCACAGTGACAAATATGGATGACAACCAAGGAAATTATTACAATAAAAGTCTCATCTGCCTCCACTAAAAACATACACTTCAGCTTCAAATCAACATGCCACTCAAACTGAGTAAACCCTACCTGACACAAAAATTAACAATGTTTGTCATGTCAGAACACATTTCTGGACTAAATTAAACCAGCGAGTCTTGCACTTACCAATTTTTCTAAAAGAAAAAGAAAACTTAGAAGCTTAAAAAGCGACTCCACGTGGTGCGTTTCTCTCACCTTTTCTTAAAGAGGGAGTTCTGGGCACTTGTAAACTGTCAGAATTAGTATTTTTTTAAAATGGCATCTAGATTCTTGGTGGATTTCACTGGCAGTTGTGTTTGCAGCTTTGAAGTCTCCTCCAGGTCTGTCATTTGGTAAGGCTGTTGACGGGTGCCTGGGGTGCTTTGTCCTCCGGGAGGCTATTTTCCTTTAATTCATCTCTGATTAGAAGCAATTTATGCATTTTCATCTGTTTTATGTAAAGATCAAAGGGATCACGGATCCCAATGTTGACCCTATTATAGGCAAAAGAGGCAGGCTGCACATTTTTGCTTGGTTTCAGTTTAAGCCTCAAAGCACCCGCTCATACTACTCAGTTCTTAATATATCTGTCATAAACCACCATTTTATACAGAGACCAAGTAGTACCTACTCTCTTGCCTGCAAATACATGCATACTTTAATATTTATATAAAACAAAGTTTTGAGGTGAAATTCCCATTTTCAAATCTGCTAAGACAATTACTTGCCCAATGAGATCAAAGAGATAAAAGATTAAATTCAACCTTGCTATAAGAACACTCTTAATGGTCCCACTAATAAATTTGTGACACTTCATCTAATCAGAAACCGATTTACCTGCCCTGCGTCTGAAAATTCTTTCAAAGCTTTCTCAATTTGTTGCCATCTTCAGGTTTCAATAAAGACTGACTTTTAGGCAGTTTAAACAGAAAGTTTTCCAAACAAAGACAACTTTAAGATTCCAACACAATCAATACTCAGTAGCCACTGATATTAACACTGTTGTCATCAACATAAAAGCAAGAACACACATGCCACTGAGACCTACTTTAACTCACAGGAACTGCACAAGGAAGCTTTATTCCTATTTTTTTAAGCAAATTCAGTGCATATGCCAGCAAACATGCGGATACAGGAAACTTCCAGGATGTTGTCCCAAGCTAGCAAACACACACTGTAAATGCAAAAGGCCACTTCTTCCTTCCAGTCAGTTCAACCTCATTCCCCCTCCATCAGGCCTAACTCTTCCTTTTTCTTACTAATCATGTGTTGAACAGGATGAAAATAATGTGAAGACCATCAGATAAAAGAGTGAAGAAGCCCATTAAAAATCCACTTTTGTGGAAAAGGCATAGCACTATGTTTGGGAGGCTTCTCATGTTTCATTAGGAGAATAGAGACTGCCACGGATGGTTTGTTGTTTTAAAGACAGAGAATTAGGATTGTATTTTGTAAGTAATGTCCTGAAGAGAATGCTCCGAACAATGGACTCATAATATATGGTGGCTCTTAGCTTGAGAACAATGAAGTCTACCCCTAACAACTTTATAAACTTCACTAAAAACTATCACAGTCATTCCTTCCCTAGAGTGACAGAAGGGCTGCATGAAGCAAAAGAGGTGCAAGAGAACAGTGTTGAAAAAAAACCAAACCCAAACCAACCAGGAACCATACAGTTTATTATCAGGATAACTGAAACGAGACAAGAACACTTTTATGGTGGAAACTAGAAAAATATCCATTGTATTGTAACTGACTTTGTAATTTTCTCCTCCAGGCCCCTATTTATGCCAACCTGACTTACCACATGCCACTTAAAAAACCAGACCACCACCACTTCAGGGAACTTCTTCCCATTCTATTTATGAAACTTTTGACACATTCTATGGATTTCAACATAATAATTCTTAAATTCATTACAATGTTCTCAGGCACTTTTGTGCTTCTGTAGCAGCCTTTGTTGTGATTTTCCTGGTTATTCTCAGCCTCCCAGAGCCAGACATACGGCAACTCAGGCTGAGTGCAAGTAGGGACCTGGAGGAAAAGATCACGATGTCCACTACAAGGTAATGGCCGTATTTTGATACTTTCCAACACTTTATAAATACTTTAAAAAACACTTTCAAAAACTTGAAAGCCACAGTTTCAGAATCAGAGAGCCTGAACTCCCAGCTGCATCATTAACACCACTGTGCTAAACTCGGGTCTTTGCTAGTTTATAATATATCAAACCCAAAGAACATGCAGAAGAGGTACAATATCTGCCCTCCCCTTCCCCTCAAAACACACCAAACAACTCCAGCTTATAGGACAATATAGAAAATAGTGACAGTAGAGAACCTCAGGCTGCCAATCCTACCCATAGAAAAAATAATAATTAAGCTTTCCAAAAAAGTGCCTGAATTCAAGACAAATTCTAAGACAAAAGCAGCCATAGGGAAAGAACCATACTGATAATGAAAACACAATTAGCAAAGCTCTTTAAATTTCAACAGGCAAGGAAACGTATGAGATACTTAGGGATGAGCATTCCAAGAGAAATGGAAAAACTACGCAGAGAAAAAAAATCACACACTGCTTTCAAAAGACAAAAATTACCTTGAGAAAACAGGCAAACTACCAAAATCATGCATAAGGAGCAACAACCCTCTTCATTTTTCAAGTCTGAGCTACTCATTGCCTAGGGATTCCTTAAATTGTATTCAGAGACAAGCAATAAAGCTTATATGATAAAGGAATGGGACAAAAATGCCCAAGGCCAAAAGTATTCTCAAATTTGGGAGAAGGGGAAAGCAATGGGGCAGGGGGACAACAGGAGATGGGACCCTCCCTCTCCCTCCTCTCAGAAACTTGTTACAAAGTCATACATAGAAAGGCCTTGTCTGAGTTTTTGTGGAATTTCAGGTTCTTTCACCACTTAACAGAAACCAAGCAGAAAAATTACCTTGGAATTTATTAAAATCTGAAAGGCCATAAATAAAATTGTATTGACATAGGAAAAAAAAAAAGAAATAGGAATTAAATGCCTGATGCTTGGGGTTTGGCTCTGTTTTGTTAAGGTTTTTTTTAAATCGCTTTATGCTCCTCCCTGAAAAAATGTCGTTTGTTTTTTCTCTGAGCCCTCAGACCAAGACATTTGACAAAAGGGGAAACAGGCTTGACAGGAAAAGAGAAATTCTTCATGAGAAATTCCTTACAAGAAACAAAATTTGTCTGCTAAAAGCCCTCGGCCTAGTTCTCTTCCTGTGGAATCCAGGAATTCGCTCCAAAACACTTGGCATTCATATGTTATAATTAAGTAGAAGATAAGCTACCTAGCTAGGCTTAGAGAAAGACTTACGCAGTTTCTTTCCACATTGCCATGAGGTATTATCTAATGCTTTTGTTTATTTGAAATCTAAAGGCCTGTTACAGAAATAAACTAAATCTGCTCCGTTGTTGTCACGATGTATGATACTGATGAGCATCATATAACACAGTCTGATTAATTTTAGACAAAACCTGATTGTGCTAAATATTTATATTTCTAAAATAGTCTTCCTAAATATGAAGTGTGCCTAGCACATAAACCTAAGAGACACCAGCATGCCCATGAAAGCACAGCAGGCATCTGGCTCCAGTTACATGAAACATTGATGAAGCAATCAATGCATCACACTGCACACAGGCAACACAGGTTTGCCAGACTAAGTCCAGCTCAGTAACTCCTCCATTCATCCATTCCTCCAGCTTCAAATACTGCCACAGCTCGCAGCAGGATTAAAGCCAGGCAAAAGCCATGCCCAGCGCCACCTTCCACAGCAGGGCAGAAAATCACCTCCTGTAGTTTTAAACCTCAGTTGATGTCTCCGAATTCAGAGGAGGCTCTGCAAGGAAGGCGGCTCAGAAGCTAAATTGGAACTGCTGCACACTCACAGAAACCTCATGACCCCGGACATCAGGGAAACAGCCACATTAAAAAAGCCCCAATGGCCCCTCCAAAGCAACAGATACAAATTCATGGATATGAGGTTGGTTGATCTCTGTCTTGCTGGTTTTGACAAGGGGTCAGAGCAGTTAGGGCAGAAACGTCCCCCCCTCGACTCTGCTGTTGTAAAATGCTGAAGTCAATGCAATAACGTACACAGCACTCATCTGCACAGCTGTGTTTCCAGACATTCTGATTCCCTTACATTTTGTGCAGTACTTAACTTTCATTTACATCATTTATAGAAAAACTGCAGACAAAAATCAATGTATTTATCCCAAGGCACATCTACAAACTAAACTCACAGAGGAAGCTACCAAGTATTTTTTCATGAGAATTTGGTCTTTTATTTAAACATTTTCTTGTACGCTAGATAATGCAGCTGCTTTTAGCGACACTGAAAGAGTGAATGAGGGCTTTTTTCCCCGCTATTCCAAACCGCAAAATACCATGTCAACTACTGAAACAGACTGCAGAAATGTCAAGGTAGTAGTTGGACTGATTTCATTTCACACAAAGCCTAAGAAAACAGTCTGGAAAAGCCCAATGATGGAGCTCCGTGGCAGACTGAGTGGCACAGCATGTTGCATCATCCAACAGGATACACTAGTGACAGAGATCTGATGTGTGAATAATGTAACCATCGCACTGGCAAAAAACAAATATGATGCCTACATGTATTTTTATAGAGGAATGATCAGTCCTTGATTGCTCAGACACCTGATGAACGTTTCTGCATATTAAGCCTCACACACATCCCAACAGAAATGTAAATGCGATGACAGATACACTCTCTGGAGATACGGCCTCTGTGATACAAAGCCTATCCTGAACTACAACAACAGCTACAAGAAACACATGCATGCCCTGGCCTAGCAAAGGCAAAAACCCAAAGAAGTTTCCTGTCTTTGGCATGTATTTCCTGGCGTTTGAGAACAGGGAAGCAGTAGATACTTTCCGAGGAGGCCAACAATGTCTGGATAATGCTGAAGGAGGAATTTCAGAGAGTGGAACACGGGCATTGTCTTCTTGTGCAAACACTTGGCATATGTCCATCACCTTCTGGGTCCTTACACTTTAAGCTCACAAGAACACACTGCGTACTATGGTAAGAGGCAAATTCCTGGGTATATGTAGGTAAAAAGTTTATATTTCTAGTTAAAACCACTGAAGCGTTCAAAGTGTTAGTTCCGGTTAGAATACAAAAACAGAATAGAGAGGTAAGAATTAAACTGTTTCTATACATTGCAATGGGAAAACAAACCAGCGTGCTGCCCAGGAGTAGAATAGAGTCATTCAGGCAACTGCACTGAAAAGTAAAATTTACCAATTTCTCCCACCTATTCAGAAATTTCAAATAACAAATTAATGAAGAATTACCTTGTGACTACATGGAAGTTTTTTGAGTCTATTTTGCAAGACAGTAATTTGAAAGTAAATTACTTTAAAAGCAAACTAAAGAACACATCACAAAACCTGTATTTTTTACCTTAAACAAACTCTGTATTTTGAAATTCTCTGTTGTTCTGGCTTAGGCAAGTAAAGATGACAATAGCATTTGGTTTTATGATAATATACTTTCAGTTTTGCACAAAGTGAGGTGTCTAATAAATCACTAGAAAAGCCCTTCAACAATTAAAATGTAAAAGCTTGTTTTAGAAACAGACATGCAATTTTATGTAGCAGCTTTCAGAAATAAAAGCCGGTTTAAAAAAAGTGCCTTTGTTCTCAAACATTTATGTCTCAGATTAATTTTTAAAGTCTTCAATAAATCTTCAACATTGTTCAGATATAAAACATAAACATGAAATGTGGCAAAAGTCGACAAGTTAATTTATTGCAGCCTGTAATCAACAATCTGGCTGATCTTCACAAAAGATAAACTAGAAAACAGATGCTCATTCTGTGGAGGAGATAAAAGCAAATGGGAAACTCTGAAAGTGTTCCAGAAATGCAAATGTATACATCATTTGTGCTAAAGGCAACACCAACGTTCTCCCTTAAACGAAGAAATATATCAACATGTAAGAACAGGGAAGTATTTTTCTGTCAGCAGAACGCACAGAAAACAGTGCCTGTGATGAGTAAGCATTCAAACTAGAAACAAAATGGCAACAAGAATTACACAGTACGTTAAATATTATTTTCAATGTGCTTGTATGCCACAATATATACAGGTTGTAATCCAAGGATATACAAACAGTGAACAACACTGTAATTTGCCTGATTTTCTATGGACTGGTGATATACAAGCCCAATACTACTACATCATCTTCATCTTCCATTTATGTTCCACACTTTTCCCTCAAGTTTCCCAAACTGCTTCTACATTACATTCAGCTCAATCACTTCCTTTATTGCCATGCCCTCCAATTCCCTTTTCTTTCCCCTCCTTTGCCACTACACACAACTCTCATGCCAGCCAAGCACCAAGTAGCACAGTGTGGCTGGTCTGGAGTGACGAGCTTTCTCAGCAATTAGTAAATATTTAATGTCTGATATTGAAGGACAAATCAAAAAAACCCTTAAGCTCAGGTCACAGCCTTTTCTTGAGGAGCCCAGGGAAGGGAACGCCAATTTGGGTGTCTTTAGATTTTCACAAAATACATGCACATTTGGAGCTTTTAAGACCTTTACCTAATCCATCAAATCAGTCAACAAGCTCCAAAAGTTAATGCGGAAACGGAAAAGTACACTGTGTGATCAGTTGTCCCTTCAGGTAATCAAAGGAAAATGCTGTTTCTTTACTCGGCAGGTTTTGCTTACAGAAGTCAGGTGGTTTAAAAAGGAAAAGAAGAAAAGGGAATGAAGTGTAATTTCCATGTAGACAGCAGATGCATTTACATTCAGAACACTGAAAATAAGTGCTCTGAATAAGTTAACACTGAAAATAAGTGTTCTGAATGTAAATGCATCTGCTGTCTACATGGAAATTACACCTGCTACTATGAGCTAAGTGTTAACTCCAGCTCTCTTGGCTACATTTCTTGTCATATATCTAAGGTTGCAAATTCAAGTTCATTCCGGTATTTTAGTACTGCAGATTAACTGTTTTAAATGCTAATCTCAGTAAACAGCTTCCATGACCAGCAAAACTAGTACCTGCTCACTCCAGAGAGTTTTTACAGAACTCTGCTTGAAATATATTTTCAGTACATCCCAAATCTATTTAGCTTTAACATTAACTAGCATAATCATGAGGTTTTTTTCTTTAGTTTTTCATAAAACTATACAATATATTATTAAAAATACCGATTCTTCAAAACTCTGACAGATCCATATCTCATAGTCATGTTGGGTAAGTCACTTACTTCCTCCATGCAACCCAAGTACATTACCACATTTCAACTGCCACTGCCTAAAATAAGTATGTAAATCTATACTCCCATTTCACTTTTGATAACCAGAGCACTTATAAATTGGCATTAGGACACTGAACTCAAACATTTTATGGTTACAAGACTCCACTGCACAGTAAGTATGCTACTGGGCAATAAATGCCACTCCCCAATTCATTTTTGAACAATTTAAGATCTTAATAATCAAAAAGAATGTTATCCAGTCTCTGAGGAAAGATGCACAGATGAGTGATAAGACAAAGTAATGTATCTTCAGAGAAAAAGAACGAAGCGTAACTCATTGTTCTTGTTATGAAAGGGTAAAAAGTGCAATGCACCTCTGCCTGATGAAAGCTGTATGTATTTCAGGAATGTTTACTGTACTCTTCCTAAAATGTAGGAGAAAATGAGAACAAAACCTAATTATTAACACAGGGCAGCTATAATAGGGGTCACAAACCTACATTTTGGTGTGTACAGAAATGCCTTTCCCCAGAGGGATAAAGTTCCTTATAGCCCACTTCTGCCGTATCCAAACACAATTCTGGCTTTGCTAGGCAGATCCACTTTTTCATCACTTACATTTCATAGCAAAAGTGTGCCCTGGAGCTATGATTGTGAAAGGCAAACAATAACTCATTTCATAGCTCTTGCTTAAGTGTGGAAAGTGAATTCTTATTTATTTCCCAAAATCAGAGAGAAGTGGGACATATGAATATGTTTGTCAAGTAAAACCTGGGAGAGGCCCAAGAACACTTGAAGGTGTCAACAAGACTTGGCAGGGCAAAAACCTCTTTAACTTTTTCTGCACAGAGAACAGGACAACCGTTGTCGTGCTGAGGAGAAAGTGCCTCACCTTCTTGCCGAGCTCATTTCTGCTCTCACATTCCCAGACATAAACTGCAGTCAAAGAAAAAAAATAAACCCCACAACTTCTTTTTTCATAGCGATTCATCAAGATAGTTGTATCTTTTTGCAGTATGATGAGTGCCTAATTACAATGATTCAAATCTCTTGTCACCTTCAGGCTAGACTACAGATAGCAATGGTTTTTAACCAGAGCTGATAGTGAAAACGAACTTGACACAGCACGCAATGGTTTGTTAAGCATGATATAATATTAAAAACATGACTCCCCCTTTTAATCTTGCCAGGAGGAGGAAGAAATCACATGATTTTGAGTTCAAAGTTGCTAAATCCCTTCTCCAGCAGGGGAACATGCTTGTCTGATTACATTTTCAGGTTGAATGCATTTGTCACTCTATCACCTTTCTCCACATTCAGGCCTGTTTTGAGCCCTGTTGGCTTCAGAAAATTCCTTTTCCTCCTAATTTTGCTGTAATTTCTCAGAAATTCCTTCAGCTTACTACTCATTTTTCGTCTTGCAAAAAGGTTATGTGCAGGCTGGGCCCTCTAGTGCATCTTGATGATAATGCACTGCATTTCCCAGTCCTTTTGGCATTGTTTTCCTCTGCCAAGAAACTTCTCAAAAAGCATCTACTTTGTCTATGTGCCTTTCGCCAATGGACCCTCTTTGCACTTGTATAACCTCAAAGGAAGCAGGAGCTGACTGAATGATAGGGACTCCAGTTGTACTGTTGTTTATTGTTAAGACTCAAACTCAAGCATTCAGCCCCATAAAAGGCACCTTCTACTAACCTGGTGCAAAATTAGCAGGAAGAGCCCAGCAGGAAACTTGAGAGATAAGGACAGAGAAGCAGCTTCCTCACCAGGGGCAGAAGTTCAGGAATGAAACCTGTTTATAACTTTAAATACAGGTCCTTTATGGGGACAGCGATCTGCACTGTCCCTTGAGATCAAAAGACTACAATGAGGTGCATACACGCACACACGCATGCACGCAAAGGCCTAGGTGGGAAACTGAAAACAACTTCAGATCCTTAAAATATGTTCATCTTCTGCTTAAGCCAGAGAACAAACCCCTGAGGCTGTAATTCTCTCAGTTGCTATGCTGCATGTCTTATCCGACCCAATCTAAACCTTCAGCATTTAGAAGACCATCTTGATAGTCCTGTATCACAAATTTTTTGATTCCTCAGGTTCTATTCCACAGTCATTAACATAATTATTCATCTAATCTCAAACCATTTGCTCATCTTTCACTTTTAGTTTCTAAGGTTAAAAAAGACCTTGCTAACAGGCAAAACTGGAGATGGTTAAAATGCTTTAAATAAAAGGCTGCAATTATATTTAAACAGATATTTTTATGCCACTTAAAAAATTTAGGGTTCTAAAGTAATAAGTGTCATGTTTTTTAAAATAAGCAATACTATGTACATAACCGAAACTTATACTAACCAAGCTTGCAATAGTCCAGGGGAAAAACCATACCAAAACATAACAAAGAAGCTGGCCACGGTACAATTAAGATGAATAATATTAGAATTATCTGTATTAATTCTCAACACAGCATATACAGCTTCATCACATATGACCTCTAAATTGATAAAATCATCACAGATCAACAAACATAGATATGAATGTCCTCTATATGAAGGACTTTTCTTTACACTCTGATGAATCTTTTCTGCCACAATCATTAACAAAAAAAAAAGGAAGTCTGATTGAACAGCAACCCTCAGGTATAGGCAAAGTTACACGTTTCGTTACAACTTCCCAGGTTACTGCAAAATTCAGTGCAGCTCTTGGCTGCATCAGATACAGTCTATGTTTCCAAAGGAATTGTTTAAAGACAGATTTTTAACTTTTTAGGTTTTATAAAAAGCGTCTGCCAGCAAAGGCCTTCCCAGTTTTGAATCAGAAAATGTCATTATAGCACCCTGTAACTATCTTAGAACATGAGAAAATAGCATACAAGTGACCAAGGTTTCTAAAAGAGGCCCGGAGCTACCTGAGGAAACCACAAGGCAGAAGCATTCTAATGCTTGCTTAACTTTCACCTCAAGATTCATTTAAACTCTCCTTTTAAAACCTTCAAAAAGTGTTCATTACCATTCCAGCTGTACATTTGATTTGCAATCAGCAGGTGTGACAGAACATGAACAAGCATCTGAAAACCAAGAATGGCCTTACATTAAACTATTGTAGACCAGTTTAACATTAGGATGAAACCCGTCCTGACTGATTTTAAAATAAAAGAGAGTTAAATTCATACCATTGACATTAAGCATAACAGAACAATATTTACGGTTTCTCTGTGAATTCTGGTAGTAAATCCCTAGATGTGGTCAAAGAAATTATAAATCTGCATTTGTTATCTGGAAAACAAAACAATTACAGTAATTTTCTGCTATTACAAGTAATTGTCTTTAATTACTTCAATAAATTACTTCATTGTCTGAAAAGACAGGATGTCAGTGTGAACAGCATTGGTTCAGCAGCCCCATATTACCAACAACCACTATAATAGTGCATGTTCTCTTTATTTCCTTCCCCAAAAAAGAGGATCTGAGCTCTCACAGAAGCTTAATTTTATACCTTAATATCACACAAAACCAAAAAACCCAAATTGAGCCATCAGAAAGACAATTTCAAAAATTCCAAGTAGCATGTTCAGGTCTGAGTTTGTTCTTTGCATTTGCATATCTTTTAATTATCAATCATTTCACAGTTTGACCCATTCTTTTTACCAACCCATTTCTCATTTGACTCCAATTTACACCAAAGATAAATGTTAATATAATGGAATTATAAATTATATATTATATGGAAATACAAAGGGCACTGTGCAAACAACCCAAGCTTGCTGGCAGGACCTGTGACCCGATGGGGCACCCACGCTGGAGCAGTCTGTTCCTGAAGGACTGCACCCTAGGGGAAGAACCCACGCTGGAGAAGTTTGTGAAGAAATGCAGACTGTGGGATGGATTCATATTGGAAAATATTGTGGAGGACTGTCTCCTGTGGGAAGGACCCCACACTGGAGCAGAGGAAGAGTGTGAGGAGTCCTTCCCTGAGAAGGAAAGAGCAGCAGAAACAGCATGTGATGAACTGACCACAAAGCATTACCCTTGGGGGAAGGAGGTAGAGAATTCAGGACTAAAGTTAAGCCCAGGAAGAAGGGGAGAGGTAGGGAAAATGTGTTTTAAGATTGAGTTTTTATTTTCTCATTATCCTACTGTGACTTGGTGGATAATAAATTAAACTAAATTTCCCCAAATCGAGTCTGTTTTGCCTGTCATGGTAACTGATGAGGGATCTCTCTCTCTCCTTACCTTGACTCATAAGCCCTTTGTTATGTTTTCTCTCCCCTGTCCACTTGAGGAGCAAAGTGACAGAGCAGCTTTGGTGGACATCAGGTGTCCAGCCAGGGTCAATCCACTACAGCTTCATCTAGGATTTGTCACTTAAGGACACTGTTTAAAAATGCATTAATTCTAAGCAATTTGGAAAGATCTTGTCTCAAATGAGAGCTGTAACTGACCATTCTAGTTAGCTGCAACAGTTGGCTCTTTCAATTTCCTTTGCGTGAAAGGAAGCAGCAATATTTTCACCATTTTCATTATTATTTTACTTTGAAGCAGAAGGCCAAAAGCATAATCTCCACACTAATCCATGAAACAGATGACAATTATTATATATATATATGAGAGAAAAAATGCAGAATTTTCATTCTTCTGCTTCCTTGCCCGATTCAGCAAATACTGCATGATTTCCTTCCATGATGACAATGTTTCTTTGATGCCAGCAAAGACGCTTTTGAAAAAGGAAGTTAGAAGTAAGTGTAGAATAACTAACTTGCATGGCTTCAATTACAAAATGACATTTACTGCAGCTGACCCATGACTAAGGAGTTTTAAAACACACAGCATGCCATCTTCTGAAAACCCAGCAGCAGCAGCACCTTCCCAGGTATGCCACTCCTGTAGCTTTATGCCGTGCCTGCATATTCATCTCCTTGAATTCAGAGTGACTGATCACCTCAACACAGCACATAGTTTAAGAGAACATTGATGCTGAAGTTAGCATTTATTTGCTGACATTATAGGCAGCACATTTTAATAGGCTGCTTTTTAAGGAACATTCAACCACCTGCACAAAGTGCATAATTTCAAGATTACTGCAGTGCAGTTCAGTCACACACTAGAATTGAACGTGCTACATAGCGTTGCCAGTCGAAGTCAGAAAACAAGCACAACAGCAGTGCAGTTAATTTATTAAGTCATGTACTGGATAGGGGTACAACTTGATACAGAGCAGAGTCAGAAAATGCCACTTGGGGGGGTTCTAAAATCATATATTAAAAATTCTACACACAAAAGAAAGGAACATGAAAAAATGCTAGCAAAAGAAGAAAAGTGATAAAGTTAAGCATTATCACTGACATATGCCAAGTCTAGCTAAGTCTTGAAGGAATCTAAATATTTCATTTTCCCTTTTATAAAATGTAAAGTGATCAAGTTACTCTAAAATCAAATAGTTCCCTGAGGAATAAGGTCTGCTTACTACCTAATACGTAATCAAATGAAACTGCCACCGTTGCATTACCTCTCTGAATTTTGCATTTCAACGCAAGAATGGCACTGTGTTATAAGTTTTGCAGTACCAATCTTACCCTGAATTCCACATAAAGAGACTTTTGCAGCCAGCTGAAACAGTAACAAACTTCACAGGTCTCCCAATAGATAGAGAACTTTGCCAGCAGCATTCAATGAACATTCTGAGCTTTCACATAAACTGTCACAAGTTGCGCCCCATTTACTGAAATTACATCATTAAGAATTCTGTTTTGATTTTAATGTATTTATTACATTTAGCAAGGAACTCTTTCAATACCTAAAAATTATTCATACTTAAAAAACGTCTGCTTCCTCACATGGAATGACATGGCTGTCACAGGAGGTACCTATTCACCATTCTGCACTGTGCGACAGCCACACCTTGTGCCTCGTAAGATCTCAGATCCTCCTGGAAGCTATGTCAAGGCATATGGATGACAGGGAAGTGAAAGGGATAGCCAACGTGGCTTCACAAAGGGCAAATTGTGCCTGGTGAATCTGGTGGCCTTCTACAATAGAATGACTGCAGCAGGAGACACAGGAAGTGCAATTGATGTTATCTACCTTGACTTCTCTAAGGCCTTTGACACAGTCCTACAGAACATCTTTACCTCTGAATTGTAAAGATATGGACTTGAGGGATGGCCACATCTAAAAATTTGCATGGGCTACAGCTCAATGGAGCTTCAAATGGAGATCAATAACAAATGGTATCCCACAGGTGTCTATTCAGGGACCAGAACTGCCCAGTATCTTTATTAACGACAGTGGGATGGAATGTACCTCAGCGTGCCCGTGGATGACACCAAGCTGAGTGGTGCTGTCGATACTTCTAAGGGGCATGATGCCATCCACAGGGACCCTGGCAGTCTTGAGAAGCAGGCCAGTGTCAACATCATGATGTTCAACAGGGCAAGTGCAGGGTCCTGCACCCAGGTTGGAATAATCACCAGAATCAGTACAGACTGGAGAATGAATATATTGAGAGCAGCCATGCAGAGAAGGACTTGGAAATGCTGGCAAGTGAAAAAACAGGTATGAGTCTGCAATGTATGCTTGCAGTCCAGAAGCCAACCATTTCCTGGGCTGCATAAAAAGAATGATGAAAAAGAAGGTCAAGGGAGGGGATTCTCCTCTTCTACTCCAATCTTGTGAGACCATACCAGAAGTATTGCATCTAGCTCTGGGTTCTCCTAGCACAAGAAAGGTGTGGACCTGTTATAACAGGTCCAGAGAAGAACCACAAAAGAGACTGGAGTGATGGAGCAGCTCTCCTATTAAGAAAGGCTGAGAGAGTTGGGGTTTTATCCTGGAGAAGAGAAGGCTCTGGGGAGACCCTATTGCAGCCTTTTAACACTTCAAGGGAGCTTATAAGAAAGAGACTTTTTACATGATGATGTCGAGTGCAAAGGGCAACGGTTCTGATCTGAAAGACAGCAGATTCAGATTAGACAAAAGGAAGAAATTCCTTATTATGAGGTGGAATTCCACCATGACTGGAACAGGCTGCACAGAGAAGCTGTGGCTGCCCGGCAGTGTTCAAGGCCAGGTTGGACAGGGCTTGGAGCAACCTGCTCTAGTGGAAGGTGTCCCTGCATGTGGCAGGGGGTGGGAACTAGATGAGCTTTCGGGTCCCTTCCAGCCCAAACCATTCTATGATTCTACAATACAAGCAGTAGGTAACTCACTGCAACTCACTGCATTATATTCACTGCATCTGGCCAAGTTATCGGAATTAAAGCTGGCAAACAATGGATTTGGAATAATCTACTTAAATACACGGCCCAGGTAAGAAAGAGTAGAAATAGCTTTGTACCACAGCACATAAAGCTTTACATTTGCTTCCATTTTTTTTACACAACTATTTAAAGAACAGACACTTCATACAACAATTATCAAAGAAATCTAATTACAGAATTTTTTATGACAATAAAATTGGAAATACAGCCATGTAATAAGACTGATTTTGACATCCATATGGACTTCTTTCAACATATATTTCTTATGCATTTTACAAGCTTTCCATTTCTCAAGCAAGACATGCTCAATATTTTCAAAACTAAAGTGCCCTCCAAAACTGCAGAATATTCTTTAAGGGCGCATTTTTTAAGAATTTGTTCATTTCTATCCAAAAATTAAAAAAAAAAAAAGAAAATTGTGCAATTTTTTAAAATAATGGTGTTATTACCCTGAAGTGGATACTCTTGCCTTCCAAGAGATGCACTCAAACAAATAATTATCTCTCAGACTCTATATAATGACAACTGCGTCTACAAGGTAGCATCTCACTCCACTTCCCTGAAGTTTGGGTACAACTGCCTGAGACCAACTATGACGGAAAAACAACCTATCAACCATCAGTAGGCCTCAGCTCCCATTAAAAGGTATGTGGTAATTTGGAGGCTGAAAGTGGCCTTGAGCAGAAAGCTGATGTCCACCAGTACTACAATGGAGTTGCCACCAGGCGCATCACATACTGCACTGGGGCTGTGATATTGCACCAGCCTTCATTACAGAAATCAGTGAGGTTAATTTGGCAAGAACTGAGTCTAACACTGCAGTTAAACTAACGATATGGTTAATGAATTTTCTCATATTTGTGTCCCACATGGCTACATTGTACAAATAGGTTAATGTATGCATAACAAATGCATACTTATAGACCTGATATCCACTTCATGAAAGACAAAACCATTTATTAAATTGCATTTATTATGCATCCCAAACTATCTGAACTATGCTGTTAGTCTGAATTCACTCTGCAGTTTTTAAGTCTTTAAATCACATTTCCCCCCAGTCTCATTTGTCAGGCAAGTCACAGTGTTCCAATTTCACAGGCAATTGGTCCACTATTGTTAAAAAAACTGCTTCTCATGAAACCCTAAGGAGGTATCAAGTATCACACCATCTACATCTTCCTGGAAACTACTCTGTCTACACCAGCCAAAAGTGCAAACAGGAAAAAAGTCAGCTATGGGTGGAAAAGAACCCTACTATTTTTCTAAAAACTGTTGATCTTAATTTCCCAACAGTAACATACCACTTGCCCTTGTTCTGCCACATTCATATGAAGACAGGATGAGAAAGTTGGGGCTGTTCAGCCTGGAGAAGAGAAGGCTGCATGGAGACCTCATAGCAGCCTTCCAGTATCTGATGGGGGCTATAGGGATGCTGGGGATGGACTCTTTGTTAGGGACTGTAGTGATAGGACAAGGGATAACGGGTTCAGACTTAAACAGGGGAAGTTTAGACTGGATATGAGGAAGAAATTCTATACTGAAATACTTTATTGTATGGAAAGAAATATATCCATGCTAGAGGTTTTCTAAATCTGCTAGATTCTACATCTGCTGCTCTTTCCTCAGCATCTGGTAAGCTGGGGACTCACTTCAGAAATAGCTTTGCTATCAAACATGGCATATACAGGTTATAAAAACATAAAGGTTTAATTGGCACTTTTTTAACGTAAGTCTAAACTAAGTCAACTAAATTGACTTAAATCTAAACAGGGGAAGTTTAGATTGGATATAAGGAAGAAATTCTTTACTGCAAGGGTGGTGAGGCACTGGAATGGGTTGCCCAGGGAAGCTGTGGATGTTCCATCGCTGGCAGTGCTCAAGGCCAGGTTGGACATAGCCTTGGGTGATATGGTTTTGTGGGAGGTGTCCCTGCCCATGGCAGGGGGGTTGGAACTGGATGATCTTAAGGTCCTTTTGAACCATAACTATTCTATGATTCTGAGTCCAAGAATGGGTTTGCCAAATTAACCAGCACAGAATTGTGCAAATGCATCTTTAAATCACATTTTTATTTGCATATTGCCTCTTACGAGTGTATTTGTCTTCTGGTTTGGTGTTTTATATATTTACAAAGATACACCAAAGTTTTGTTTTATTAAGAGAAAAATTGCATGAAGTGAGAAGAACTTCTGTGGTAACTTTGGGATCTTATAACTTGTAAATTAGCAATGAAAGCACTGAGATAAGTCTTTGGAAGTATATTTGAAGTTTTAATGAAAGAGTCAGATTACAAAAAGCCATAATGGGAGTCTTATATAAGGAAGCTTTAAAGTTAGTTGCAATGTATTAAAAAACAACATTCAAATAAATTATTTTTCACTGCAGTATGCCAAGTTTTTGGAGATAGAATTAAAATTGGGCTTTCATTTTAGACCAACTAAAGCATAACATTAGACTATAATACTGCATATAGTAGTGAGATCCAAATGCCCACGGTGTTGCAAGAGAACACTTTCCCTCAGGCATTTGAAATTTAATGCTTCTTTAATATTCTCTGTTGGATATTGTTAGAATGGAATTTCAAATATTTCCTGCAATTTGAGTTAAAGATTACTGAATAATGCTGAGAAGCAAAAAATTTTTGAAGCGTACATCTAAAGCTGGCATAGTAGCTTAATGTCCTGTTGTTTCTTGCTTTAGCAAAATTAATTTCTACAGTCTTCAACCATGAATTCAAGCACCACCTGGAGATACAAACCCATAATTTAACTATGGTATGTCTCTAGCTCCCTTGACTAACACACTGAGGCTAGATCCTGTTTTTCAGACAGCTATAAAAGGAAAAGGCCATTTCATAGCAATACTTTATAGTCTTCTAAGTCAGAGAGTGGGCAACTTGAAAAACAGTTATCTTGCCTATTGCTGTAAATAAATGGGGTTACCTGTCATGAAATAGACATAAAGGGGTTTGTTTGCCCATATTAAAAAGTATATATTCTACTGTATAGACAAAAGTAACAGCTTTTCAATAGGACTCAAAGTATCCAATCAGGATCCAACCTTTTCACCATACATGTGTTAGTACATTACCATGGTGACTCAATACAGGTAAGGGAGGACTGCAAATTAAACCTAACAAAAAGGCATAGCTGTATCATTCTAGAAAATAATGAAAAAAAAAACACTAACTACAATCCTGATTCCTTGATTACTTCCTGGAGAAGCCTCCTTCAACCAAAGATGAAGCTACTTTTTCTTCTATCATTTGTGTCCACAAAAAAAACCAACTGGTCACACTCCTGATTTTGTTCCATGCCACAGTTCCTTTTATCATTCATACTGGGCACATACAGAACCACTCCTTGGCTCTCTCCTGCAGGAAGCCTGCCAGTTCCCCTAAAATGGCTCAGAATACTGCTTCAGATAATATGACTACCATGATGAGTTCAAATGAAGTAATACCTCAACACCATCACAGCTGGATAAAGCAACTCTAAATGCCTTCATGACATGCCCAGAAGTTTCAAACATTGGTTTTCTTACAGCATGAGACTGAGAATCATTCTGACGGGTTCCAACACAACTCTTGTCAACATTCTGAACTGAAAGTCCAACAAAAATACACATTGCATGCTTTGGAGCTGCAGGAAACTCAAAGTTATGTGGAACTGGTATGGCAAACAGACTCAGCTGGAATCATGGGCCTACACTTTAATTAAAAGAAGGTGACAGTTTAGTTTTACAGTGTGCAACTGATTGAATACAAGCATGTGGAGAAATTGAGTATTTGTGTTTACATGAGCAGAATGAATAAATATAATTTCTTCTTTCTTTCCTCAAGGATCAGTAAAAACACTGAATATGTACAGTACTATAAGCAACACCAAAGTCATCCATAGTGTCTCTACTGCTGCACAAAAATCAATTTGGACAAGGTTTCCAAACGTAGGCCAGATACCAAAATAAATCTGTGAAGCAGCAGTCAAAAATCCACACAAGAAACAAACTGTTTAGCCGGCTCTTAAGCTTATAATTGATAAATCCATGTACTAGAAGTTACGTTTCACATATGAATAATATCATTAAGATAAAAAATTAGCGGTGTTTTCCTTCTGCAAAGACTTAGTTTTTAAACAATTAACTTTAAAAAGTCAACACTGTAAGACATCATTCTCCCTCCCTAGGTATTTCTAGTGAAATTTTCCATAAAACACCACTGAATAATTGGGGGGAAAAAGGGAGAAAAACTCATTCTGGGTAATGGCAGCTCTATAATTTTGTAGAACTTGAATTGTTACACAGGTCATCTCTTCTTTAGTGGATGAACCTGGCTATTCTAACGGGGTTTAGAACACATCAGCACTTTCATGTTGTTTTATAAAACAAGAAGAAACTGAATGAAAAAGCTGTTGTATAATACCAAGATAATTTCAGATGCTCATAAAAAAGCATATTTTCATTGCTCATATGCTCACAGCTAATGCATTAACATGACACTTTTACTGAACAGGAACATACCAAAACAGGTTGGTACAACATTCATTCAAAAGAAGCAATGTGATGTATGTGCCTTGGAAACTCACCATATCAATACAACAATTTCATCACACTCCAAAAAATCCAATTAACCAAGGAAATGTACCATTTCTTGTGATCGATGTGGCATTCGTTTTACATGTATCTCTAACCTGACATTCTTCTTGTTGCATTTCAATTAGGAAGTCCTATTTTCCAAAGCAATTGCTTTATTACTTTTATATAGTCTGCATGGAAAGAAATCTCATTAGATGCACCTTAATGAAAGTGTTTCAAATAGTTAACTAATTGGAAACCCACTTAGCATAACACACAGACAGCAGATAGAGAAAAGAACTTTCTGCTGTACTCTTGCCATTCTCTTATTTTCAAAGGATGCTTTTATTCCTCCCATCTCTCCATTTCCCATCTCACCATGGTTTGCAAAAGCCTCTAACACCTCAGCTCACCTACCATGGGAAGAAGTAGCTAATTCACTCAGAAGTCAAAAATCACATCCAACCTCCTCCATACACTGCAATTAGCCAGTAGAAAGTTCATACACATTGTCACAAAGTGCCTGTTCAACCAAGAAATGTGTGTTAAGCTAAAAGAGAATCCAGCAAGACTATTTCTCAGGCACCAGCAACACAGTTCTTCTGTTCTTTTTGATTCAGGAATCAATCGAACTTACAGCCAACATACCAACGGTTTTGTGTGCATACATGTGTGTCATGGTTGGGTTGGTTTGATTTTTAACAGGGATTCTCTATACCCTGTACTTGAGAAGAAAATCCTCCAAAAACATTTCACGAATGGTGGATGATGTTAAATCTTTGCCTACGACAGGGCTGCTATTACCAAGCTGCTGTGCTATACCACAATCCCCAGTCAGTGATAGAGCCCTGGAGTACCTGAACTGCACTCCAGGCACTGGAGGCCTGTGAGTGTGAGACCAACTGCCTCATACCTAACTACGCACAGACAGCAATGGAGGCTTTTATTGCTAGTGTCCTCTATCAAACATACAGTAGCTGTTTATGTTATTAACGTAATATAGAAATAATAAATAAAAAAGAACTTTCTGGTCACAATTTTTGTTAAGATTTGACTCATTAAGAGTTCATAAAAAATATTAATACAAATTGCAGGATGTCATTTGTGTCTCTTCGTAGTAGGCACGCGAGGACAGAATGTTTTATGGCACACTATCTACCTATTAAAAATATACTAAATTTTATATAGATCAATTAATGAATAATTAATTATCTCTAATTATGTAAAAAGCCAATTCAATTATTAAGAAATAAAAATTAAACCATAGGATAAAATGAAACTAGTTCTATAGAAGGTAAAATTTCTCTTTAAGAAAGTTTTCTGAACCACAGCAAAAAAAACCCAACCAAAAGAACAGGGTCATAAGCAGAATTTCTCGCTATGTCAGTTTGACCATGCCATTTAATGTCTACGCAGTATCACATAACTCTGAAGTTTCAAAATTAATAGTGAAAAATTAGGTTTGGACATTAGCACTACAAATACAAAAAATTATGTATGAAAATATAAATTCTTAATGAAAATGTGTCTATTTTAATTTTTTAAACTAAGATTTTAGTTGTCCTTGCTTATATCTGTCTGTATCTTTTTCAAACTCTACTAAAGATTTCTCACATACTTTAAGAAACAGCTTTCGATCCTCTTAATCTCCAGTTCCAATTCTACTATTATTTCCAAGACTGAAACTGGCCTTTATTTTTTTACATAGAATCGTAAAATGGTTTGGGTTGGAAGGGACCTTAAAAGACCATCTAGTTCCAACCCCACATAGTTTTAAGCATTTTAAACATTTTTATCACACAGACTTAGCTACAAAAGGCATATTTTTGTATTAAAAATTGCAAGTAAATGCATAAAAGAAAAACTGCATTATATGTGGACACAATAAAAAGATAACCTTACAAATTATTGAAAATTATGTGTAAAAACTTACCTAAAAAAATTCATCTGTTTCTATAGGTGTAAATGAAGAAAACCAAAATCCCATCCAAAATACAGTTAAGGAACACAGCAGCTGTTAAGAGAAAATAATTTATTTTAAAATCTATCAAAAAAAGAGAAAGAAAATCCTGCCATCCTGCACTTCAAAACTACTGGTTGCCTTGAAAAATAATAATTAATCCCCCCAAAATGGAAATTAAATAATCCAGACTATTAAGCATTGTTTAATTACACCAATTCCAAGTAATTCAATAGCTTTTTAAAGCAAAAGCTGTAAAGTGCATTTCAAGATTAAACTGAGAGCTTAATCCATGTGTACATTAAATTTCTGTTACTTCTTTTGCATGTAATATGTTTCATTTATGCAAACCTGTATTAAAGCACTACAAAAAAGAAACATACTAATGAAACATGGGGGAAGCACTAAAGACTTAAAAAATTACACCTCATGATTACCTTATGATCTCAAAAAAAATAATACTGGCAGTAGAAAGTAAGAAAATGATGACATAGTAAGAAACTGGAGGAAATCTGAAGACAAAGTCGACAGGAAACCCAGCATTCCATTTGGAATGAAAATATCCAAAACTTTGAAAAGGTGCTATGACTAATAGATCAGCAAGAATAAATATATCACACTTCTTGAAGATAAAGAGAAGACGGAAGAAGATCTGGAAGAGAAGATCTGGAAGACCAGGATGCATGAACTCAAACACTGTATGTTTACAGGTTCCTACAGTGACAACAACACGAGAAACACTACCAAGGACCAAAAATTCCTACGCCACCAGAAATGTTTTCATCCAGAATCAAAGGATGCATTTTAGAAGCTAAAAAACACCAGGAAAAGGACTTATAAAAAAACAGATGGGAAGACAAAAGCATCACTCATTTATTTTCATATATTCCTACTTTGCTTGAAAACACTAAATCTTAACAAGTAGAAATAAAATCTAAGACAAGTAAGAATAGTGGAGTTGTTAAGTTTCACTAACTTTAAAAATCAGCTCATATTCACAGAAGGCAAAACTTTATGGTATCTTTAGTTAAAACGGCACAAAGGACAGCACAGGCAGCCTTACACCAATTTAGCTCCATCTCAAACTAATTATACTGGGAACGGATTTAAAACAAACTGCCACACAAAAACGTTTATATACGGCTTTACAATATATTCATTACAAATCACTTTCAACACAAGGCGTGCTGTTATCTTCCAACACCAAATAACTCAAGGAGCACAAGCTCGGCCAAAAAAAGGACCAAGAATGAAAACAGAGCATTACCCACAGAAGGAAGTTCAATTAACTTAACTGAAATGCACTAACCCCACCCAATGTGCTAGGCTGACACACACGAATCAGTTTACAGCATGTTAACATCGAATTAGTCGAGAATTGATAAGCAATCAATTTAAACTGGACCCATTATGCTGTGTGGAAAATAGCTCATGTGGGTCCACATCAGGTTTTGTGTACATTTAAATCTTAAATAATCTTAAATAGTGTTAATTAAATCTGTACAATGTCCGGGTGCAAAAAGGTTAGCACCAGCAATGTAAAGCATCTTAGGACACTGGAATAACCTGACTGGAAAACAAGCTCCCTTCTACTTACCAAGCTCCTCTACCTTTCCCAGCAAGCCAGACCTCAGGTTTGCTCACAGCTATCTGCCTTTCAAGTTCATCCCCAGAAGGGATAAACTAAGTACGGTCTTCATCCGTATTAAGAATACACGGTTATTAACTTATATAAATCAGTATAGTTCGATATTTTAAATACACTAAGTATGACTGTACCTTTCCACCTCCGACACTGCAGTTTGCTGTACCGCAGAAGTTGTCGAAGGTACAGCTAGGGGCTTGCTCAAGCCACAGAAGGTTTGAGCTGTGGCATGAGCGCGGTTAGCAACAAGACGTGCTAAACCGAGAGTGCTTTTGCATGACAAGCATAAATATTTATGCTTTACACCCACTGCCCTAAAGAAGTAACTTCTTATTTCCAAGGACTGAGGAAGAAATGGTGTAAGTGTACATGCTATTTAGATCATTAAAAAACCCAAACCGGGCACTGAAATGCAATCCACTATAAGGACTAGT
This sequence comes from Psilopsiagon aurifrons, assembly GCA_025447955.1. Classification (NCBI taxonomy): domain Eukaryota; kingdom Metazoa; phylum Chordata; class Aves; order Psittaciformes; family Psittacidae; genus Psilopsiagon; species Psilopsiagon aurifrons. The sequence goes on along the minus strand of JAOEHY010026454.1, from coordinate 1,035 downwards.
GTTGACTTTATCACTACTCCTATAGAAATACATTCAGACAAGTGAGACTTCATAATAAATTACAGAATTTGTCCAATACGGAACCTCGTCAGGAGGCTCCTTACATCGTCAGGATGTGAGGAAGAGAATAATCAAGCCTGCCTTTAATACCGCAACACAGTGTAGGAAACTGTGGGGTTTGCTGATGCTATTTATTCCGGTATCAGCCTCACTGCTGGCACAGACCCAAAAGTTCACTGCAGTCAAAGATCCAAAATACCACTAAATGAACAGTTTCATTTATGTACAACAGACCGCTACTTCAGTCACGCTGCTGCAGCAGAATGGCACGGGTAAGCTCCCATTTTCCCCATTACAAGTAAACCAGAGGAAACGGCCGAGCGCAGCTCACGGGACTTTGTGACGATCAGTCTGGACCTGAGGAGAGGCGCTCCCGCCTGCGACCCCCACCGCTGCCCGCCGGCCTCACTGAGGTTGGGCGGGAGCCGGGAGGGAAGGCCCCTGCGGGCACCACCGGGCTGCCCACCCCGGGAAGGGCACGGCCAGGCCGGGCCGGGCCGCACCGCCGAACCCACCAAGCGCTCCGAGGAAACGGGACGGGGACGGGACGAGGAATGGGGGGGGGGGGCACCGCCAGGGCCCGGCCGTCACCTAGCAACTACCGAAGCACCGCCACCTGCGCACGCGCAGCAAACACGTACTCCCGCGGCGCTCGGCGTCCCCCGCCGGTGCCTGTCGCCTGGTACGCATGCGCGTCCCCGGCGAGCCCTCTACCCCCTCTCCGCCTCAGCCGGAGCGGCGCATGCGCAGACAGAAACTCCCGCGCTTGCCGCAACCCGCGGGCTCCCAGCGCATGCGCAAGGAAGGAAACAACGGCTCCGCGGCCCCCGCTTCAATGAATGGGGCGAGCTGGGGAGGGAGGACAGCTGTGAGCCAATGGCGCTCGGGGGCGGGGTGAGCTCCCCGGGGCACGCCGGGAGTTGTAGTTCTCACTGCACGGAGCAGCGCGGAGGAGGCGGCAGACGCGACTACATC